>JAQFYC010007007.1:0-11190 GCA_034694165.1 Tomocerus mixtus
CCAACTAAAAAGTAGGCTTAGTCCGGTATAACTTTAATACCGATAACTACAAAAATAATCCCATAGTTACTGAATGTTACATCTCTTTTGATCTGTTTTAGGCTCTGCTTCTACAATAATTCTCTATAAAACATAAATATGTAGCATACCAATTTGATCTTTATACTTTTGTCTACTTTTTAGATTTGACTGAGGATAAGTAATATGCTGATATGCGTACCTAAATATTTTGTTAGGTTATATTTATAGAACAAAAGCGTATTTTCAATGTATTGAAAACTGGTTTTGAAAGAATGATATGTATCCATGGACATTCTTCTCAAATGCAATTTTATTTTCGTGATACTTATATCCGTATCATCTAATAAGCAAAAGCAAGTGCACCAGATACAAAGAGCTCATCGTCAGTTCAGCTCAGGATGCGATACGATCAGCTTCGCCTGAACAAATTCTAATTTAATAAACTGTAATTCAATTAGGGATTTGTCACATTTTCTATTTATTTTTCAGATTGTATGTATAAAATAGAGCAAGTCATTCCACGGACTGAGTTGTACAGTATTTCATCATCACACACAGGGAAGTATATATTTACTCTATTTCTACTCTGTGTGTGTAGTGTATTTTTAGGAGCAGGTTGTATTTTCTCTCGGGATCGGAGTCAGGTGCAGAATGAAAGGCAGAGATTGAATGGGTCATCAAGCGGAACATTAACATTGATACTATGCGAGTATAATCATTGCAATTGGGATATAAATGGCTAACAGACCATCCTTATCACCATGAAACAATGAAAGAAGATTTTTTAACCGTATTTTATTGCTCCTCCAGTGCATATGTACTGCAAAGTATGGAACTAAAAATACCTTAAAATATGAATGGAATAAATGGGAATGGGAAGAAAAAATAAAATAAAATAAGGAATATTTGAAGATTCAGATGTGGAAAGTAAAAGTTTCCTTCTATAGTAAAAGTCTAGTTAAAATCTCTAATATGGATAAGGATTAGAATAAAATTCAAAAGCAGCAAATGTGGATTCAACTACTACTACGCTCAAAGTTACTACATAGAATCTTAGTATAAGGTAACAGGGAGAATTTTTTTCTCACATAGCTTATTTGCATTTTGTGCTTTATGCAATACTGTACGTGCATTTAAATTAAGGCCACCAGATTTTATAGAGGACAAAAATTGGTGTATAAATATTCCTGAATATTAGAATCCGAAAACCACGAGCTTAAAACCAGAATTGAGCCTTTCCCTGCCCCCAAATAATATTTTGAGACCTTTTAGCTCAAAACTATATAATGTTTCCACAGCTAAAACAATTTTAATTGTGAAAGACAGTTAAAATTAACTCGAAACGATTGGGAGGGGTTTGCACAAAAGTGATACGTCTGGTAGCCTTAATTTAAGTATATAATTATGTAGGACTTTATATAAAAATTATTTCTTAGCGACTGAGCATAAAACGCTGACTACTGTATCTTAATACTGCCTAGTAGGGTGTGTGTGTGTGTACTGATATATAGCCATGAGTTAAATACAACATTATACGGATTATACTTGGTTGTGATGTGATATGAAATGGATGCTGCTGATGCAAATGTATTTATTCATGTCGGCTTTATCATCATTCGCCTGGATTCACTTGCTATTCCATATAGATCATTTTTTACTTGGTTGCTTGCTTTAGTTCTCCTTGCCCTCAGCTAGAAATGTATTCAGATGGAGGTCCATATGCATATTTTTATATGCCAGGAGCCAGTCGCAAAGTCTCAAGCCTCTGCTCATATTGCCTTTGTTCAAGTGTTTTACGACTCATGACATAACTTTTCTCCGTCTTGGACATCTTATTCGTGTTCAACGAGAGAATCTCTTTATGTGAGCCGCCTTCACACATTATATACTCTGATTCACGGAAATATTGCCCTCATTGAATTACTAGAACGGAGAAGGAGGAAAACTTTTCACTGTGAACATTTATTTCTGTTTTATGCTCAGTTTTCGAATGTTGACGTTACGTACGTTGTACTTACGTAGTT
Source organism: Tomocerus mixtus (assembly GCA_034694165.1). Taxonomy (NCBI): domain Eukaryota; kingdom Metazoa; phylum Arthropoda; class Collembola; order Entomobryomorpha; family Tomoceridae; genus Tomocerus; species Tomocerus mixtus. The sequence continues at coordinate 2,046 of JAQFYC010007007.1, forward strand.
GAGTCTCCGACCGTAAATCCTCATCCCTTATTCTCACAACTCAAAAATTGGGTTAACTCTGAATTTAAAAAAATACGAGTCCCCAACTCTTAGGGAAAACTACCCACCATTAGCTTTTATAATATGAGATAAACCATAGAGTCTAGAAACCAGCGAGCAAAGCAAAAGGAAATCATTCATTTTCATCTGCTCCTACATTATATCATCTCTTACAATACGATGTCGAGTAATACTGTCACGTCATGTAAATGAGCCAAAGCCTACTAGAGAGTAATGGTATCCCAACTCAACTCAGCTTCATAAACCTTATAACAAGAAATTCCCTATCTATATGTGTAATATTTATTTCAGCTTTCTTTATAATACTTTCTAGTTTCTATATTACATGTTCTGTAGAAAGACTTTTCCTTATTCTGCATTATTGCACGGCTGTAAATCCTAAGGAAATTTACGTACTGACACTGACACTACTGCTGCTAATAATAGTAATATGTGCAAGTTTTCCATTGTCCTTTTTTGAATTATGTCTGCCTCGGCTTGTCCTTTTCTAGTTTGAATATTCTCCAGTTTAGCTTTCCCTGCCTGGATAGCCTAGAACAGAAATGTGAGACTTTGTGAATTACATCAGTCTAAGATTTCACTAACATAACATACATAACGTAACACAATATAACACCAAAGAGTCTTGCCTGCAAACAAGAAAATGGTTTAGAATAGCAAGAAGACAGTCGAGAAGAGACAAAGAGAGGAGAAAGGAGACTCGCGAGTATTTGGGCTCTTGAGTGATGAGTCAATTGAGTTGTGGTGGCTTGTAAACCACAATGGTTGTGAGGAAAGAACAATTTCAGAGCTATAATAGGAATAAGTGTCGCATCTCCTCAGGCTCTTTATGACAACTCATCATCACTTCCTATTTTCTCCTCGTTGTCCTTTCCAACTAGCTCCAACACAACCTAAACCTTTCACACTACTTATATATTATGATATGATACCTACATACATATACACAATGTATCTAGTGTACTGAATAAAAGTGCCTTTCTAACTCTATAATATATCCGGCATCCCAAAACTATATCTTACTTACTCACTATCCCAAATAACCAAGTCAAGTCTAGTCAACTTGATTCAAGTTAACAATATCTTCTTCCTCCCTACATGTTATGTTATGATATGATGGTATCATCATATGTATACATATGTACAGATATGTAAGTAAGTAAAGTATGTATAATATAATATGCGTTTATGGAAGATGTTCTAGTATGTATCTACTTTCTTTTCAAACTATTTCCTGCAACATGCTCCTTTCTTCGCTTGACTCACTCAGCTTACGATCAACTTCATATAGGACCTACCTACATCTTGTGCAAACACACACACATTTTACTTATAGTAGGACGGAAGCCAACAACCAAACCAAACCAGACATTTTCCTTTCGTCTCCTTTCCCACAATGTATATTCTTGTCTTTCCACTGAAAGTCCTGTGTTTTTCCCTGGTCTCATTCCATGAACCCGTATACCTATAACATACTTCCTTCGACAAGCTTCGACATTGATACTGCTACTATAATATTACACATGTAACACTTTCTATTACAAGTGAAATCGACTTTGCAATAATAATATAACCTTCTATGTATTTATATGGCCGTGCCGCACTTAGAGAATTTGGTTGCCCTCTTTGCACCAAAGAGCCGTCAGTTCTTCTACCTCTTCCATCATTGTCGCTCAATAAGTTGGAACACATCCCAACGGGAATGTCAATCTTCTGACACAAATAGATTCGATTCGCCTCCACTGAGATTTCATCTTCTCATTTCTCACGTCTTCGCTTTCCCTTTCTTCAATTTCGTGTTTGCCCTTCAGTGCCACTTTTTCGACTCAATTGCCTCCTTGTCTCTTTACTACTGTAGTGTCTTGTCTTGTCTTGTCTAGCATACCACAATCCATACCTACATTTACATTACATACACTCTGTCTGTCTCTTGTATCTTTTATCTTTACCTTTTAGCTTTTAAAACAATTGCTTTGACACCCTTGATTTCCTTATAGTACATAAATGATAAATAATATAACCTTAAAATGTTTGTAGATGACTACCAATATTCCTCCGATATATTTATAAAGTCCCTAACACAGGAGTATTCTAAAAATGCAAAATGCCTACCACACTATGTATACATGCGTACTTAAATTTTACAGGATGTGTTAGACACTTCATATTTTTGGAAAAACTTGTATTAAGCATTTTGTTTAATATATGAAATCTTGTGTTAGACATTTTGTGAATATAGACGGCGATATCAACCCAATTGTTTGTACTTCCTACTACCTTCGTCATTATCACCTAGCTATTTTAAAAGAATTTTTACAAAGTATGACACGTATCCGTATCAGTGTTAGGAAGCTTAGTATTTTCTTTCCCCGATTTATTATTCATTGGTTTTAGCTACTAAAACTGGTTCGAGCATACAGAATACAGAAGCACAATAGTAGAGGCGCCCAGAGATATGTACCTAAATACTCAACTAAATTAGTGTGTGTGTATTTTGTATATTGCTCCGGGTTTAGAACAATAATCTGCATAACAGAACGGAACACTAACAATAATAGGATAGGAAAAGAGATAAGAAATATATAATGTCAAAGAATAAAATGATGAATTAGCAAGGAGGGGCTCAAATGTCAGCACATCATGAGCGAGAATGTTCTTTCTTCCACCAAGCAACCATCCATCCATCCAAACACATCTTCAAACTACAACAAGGATAAATACACAAGGAGATAGACAGAGAGTCAGAGTAAGAGTAGTAAAATATATCTAAATCTAATGCAGTTATTTATGCAAATGTGTACGTAAGTAATAGGTTTGGAAGGGTTTCCATTTAGTCACACTCCACATTCAACATCGTTATGTATTTCTATGTAATGTGGGATACGAGGGAAACATCACATCACACTAACAGAAGTGAATTGGGCACAGAAGTAGAACTGATGCGAAAACTATATATCCTACAATACTACAAGGTTCCCAAGTTGTAATAGTGGTTAGTATAACATAGTAGTTTAGTTGAGTAAGAGAAAAGGAGGGAGAAAAATGGGAGAGCGTGAAGAAGGGTAGTATTTACTGGCTTTGACTGTCTGACATGTCAGTCTGTCTGATGTTGTTAACTCAATCTTAATATATACCATATCATGTACATAAATACACTCCATGCGAAGCATTATAGGTATTCCTACATCTAGGCCAGGCTTCGTTGAGCTTTGCATGGTCATCCAATTCACTCGTCGATGAATAACAAATTAGGCGTGTAGTGTTTCCGTAATGTGAGCAGAACGAGTCAAAGTCAAGCCAAGTCAAGCCAAATTGCATTTCTCTCTCCAAACATACAATATTTTACAGTTTGAGTTACTTATTCATATACTACATACTAATATAGAATTAGAAATCTTCACCGTGAAGGGAAATGTATACTTACTAATAACTACTATGTACATACATCAACAAATATGTACTTTACATACAACAGATAGTTTGATTTGCTACACTGAGAAAGCATCCTTTCGGATTTACATACATATGTACCGTACCAATCGTAAGTACTTATAATAGTATTTGTGTAGGGAATACAGATATTCACTTGGTTTTTGTATTTGTACGTATGTACTCGCAGTAGCTCCATATTTGTAAAGTCAGTTTAGATTGTGAGTAGGATGTGGGTACATAGAACACACGGACATAACAGGACAGCAGGGCACGATGGAGTTAGAAGTTATTTTTACAAGTTGGGTTGACTTTCCTTTGGTTTGGCTTATACAAATAGTTAAGTAGTCGTCGGCCGGAAATGATGGGACGATACGGAAGGAAAGAATCTCTTTGCTCAGCGTGTCATAATAAAGATGATGAATACCAAAGGGCTCTCGGTTTGAGGGTGCATAATAAACCCATTTCGTATTCCTTTTGGAGCACAAACGACCGACAAGTCACCGCATTTTCCTCCCAATGAAGTTACCTAATCTCTTGCTTTCACTTCTTATCGCGCTAACCCAACCAAATACTTTCCACAAAAACTTCTAAAGCTTCCTTCCCATTGCAAGCCATACGATTTGTTCTTAGAGACTCACTTCTCTAGTACTTTAGCTACGTAAGTATACATAAGTAACAGGGCAGGCCAAGCCAAACCAAACCAAGGGCACAGGACTACCATTCCACACCACCCCCGTAATCTTAAGAGCATATTTCAACTAGTATGCTTTCATTCTACCAGAAATACGTTCCCACAATGCAATAATGTATTATACCTATCCACATCCAGCAGGCATTCACTTCAGTCTTAAGTTATACAAATGGTATTATGAAAATTCCATGGAATTAGATATTTTTATGTACAATATTAGGAATCCCTTCTCCATCCAGTAGACAAATAAGTGCTCCTATATCATCTAGGAGTTGAGAATTCAAATTCCACATTGCTATTACTACTTGCTATGTAGGAGATATGCAAAATCACTTACTCAGCTCCTGTCATTTGAAAACTTTTGAAATAATTTTAATAAATTAGAAATAAAAATTCACATATGAAGATGCTAATGTTCTTCCTTTCCTCGGCTATGCACATTGCATCAGTGTGTCATGTCAACAGGGAGAATATATTGTATTATGCTTACTTATGTAGTACTAATCTCATTAGCATAAATAAAAGCCTCGAGAAGGGAAACATCGTCTGAATTTGCTTCTCCTCCTTGGCCTGTGATACTTATGAGCCTAACCTAAGCTTTAATAATGCTACTATCACTACTTACTTACTTACTACAGAACAGATATATGGAAGCGTTATGCTTATGTGGTTTGATTTGGTTAGCTCTGGCTTGGCTTAGTGTCTACATGATGTGCAGTTAATTTAGGTTGCCGGCTAGTGCTACAGTTTAACTCGTTTAGTTTCATTTGAGTGGAGAAGATAAGAACTGAAATCAACAATACAGAAGGAAAGGAAACGGAGCGAGAATGTGGAGAAAGGAATATTTAGCAAATGAGGTGATCTCATTTAGTTTTCATGCGGTTCGCTTGCCTTCCTTTCGTTTGGTTGGCCGGATAGGCTAATATTAATGTCTTGCTCGAGCCTTTCTCTCAACTCTCTCGTGCACAAACAGCCGTATGATATGACTAATACTAAACTTATTTTCTCAACTCTCTCCTCCAAAACTGTCCTGTCCTTAGTGCTTCTGCTTCTGTTCTCCTTTACAATAAGTATAACGGAGTTTGGCTCCTTATTCCTACTATAACTAACAAAATATGCACTAAATGCTAACCAAACCACAATATAAAGTTACGCTTTAACATAACACGGAATCAGCTTGCTTAAACAGTTGAGTTAACTAACTCACTTACTTTCCCAGACTCTGACTCTACATAGAATACCCGTTTGTGTGTGTGTGACTCTAATATGTAAGCTAGCATTTCTAAAAGCTGAGGGGTGACATTAATTCTATTCTGTCGTTTAGCGTAGAACAAGTATCTATCTATTTGGGCAGAGACACATTCTATCTTCTGTTCTCTATGTATGTACTAATAGTTCCGTTCACTAACCATACCATACCATACCAGCTGATAATATGAATTACATTTATGTAATGGTTTTGTATGTAGGTACATATATAATATTAGTACTAATATTAGTATCCCTTATATAAAACTATAAGCAGTACACCTACAACGCTATATCTGTAGTTTCCCTAACTGAGTGCTTCACCAAGATTTCTTCCCTATTACTCTTAATTAAGAGAACAAATCATAGGCTTTCGACTGGAACCACGATCAAATCCACTTACAAGACTACTTTCTCTTCTCTATATTAATCTATTATCTTAATAGCCAGAAGGGAACTTGAAAAGATTTCACGGCATAAATCATCGCGACGCGTTACAATGATAAAATCGCGTTTTGTTTTCATTTCACAGACGTCCCATTCAAACTCTTACTTACTTATGCTATGCTCTAATATTTATACCACTAATGTTAGCATCCTATTACTTACTACTAGTATGTACCTACCGTAAATATCTCATTCAATTCTACTTTCACATCATCCACCCAAATTCAGATATTTATGCCATTTGTACAGATATGTAAGTCGGCTAATGGAAAGTAACTGTAGCTAACCATACTGCAAGCACAGATATAGCTAATGTAACTAAAACTTGAAATAAATTGGAATATCATATGAATTCTAGAAACGAGAAATGAAATTCAGATCAGGAGAGTGGCAACAGAGAACACTAAACGTGCTCTGGTTTCTGGTCCTGGTCTTTTGGAGACGGAGGAACTGAGTAAGTTTAAGTTAACATACTATTAATAAAGCTAATAGCGTCTGCTATTACTAATACTCGGTTTCCCTTGATTTTACTTTACATTTCATTACTGTAAATGTGAATACACATGTATTAATTCTAGTGCAGTGGCAGGGCACTTGTTCTTGTTAGCATTAGTTATGATGAAAAAGCCGGCTTGCTTCACTCTAGAAACTATTTACTTTGATAATGTATTGTGGGCCATTCCATGTTGTTCCGAAGAAAGCTCCTACTTTCAATTCCACTTCCATTACATTACATTTTGTAATTATTTACATCGTATTTGAAATGCCAAGCTTTTATCACATTAGTGAGATGTATATATTTGTACATATGTACCTCTAAGCTCAATTCAATACTAAAGAGATTGCTATTGGTTTGCAATATGCACTTGGTTAGTATAGAAGATGATTGAATTTTTGCTACCTAAACCCTATCTGCTATCCAGAGCTATTAATTTGGCTCGTGCATATTAAATCTTAGGCTTTTACCATTTACGATGAGACTCTTCAAAGCTCATCGTTCTCCACTATTTTTCTATTTAGAACAGATGGCTAAGTAGATCTCTGGCCGGTTCGATTCGGATGCACTTACTTAAGTTAGTTACGATTCATAGGTATCAACAATAGTTTGGCTTTATGCTTCGATCTAAACTTACGTAATATCGACGCTACAATATGTGCGATAAAAGTAATTCAGATATACAGTTAGGTAGCAGCATGTATGTATGTGTATTGGAGATAAAGATAATAAATCTGATATACATAAATTGATATCCTATCTGTACCTCATTTCACTTTATTCTCCGCAAAGGATTTTCATGGATCAGGTTAGGTTAGTGCAATATGCATTATAGTGGGTAGGAAAGTAGGAAGGTATCTGAGGGTCGGTAGGTCGGTACTGCGTAGACAAGGAGGGTAAGTACATATATAGTAAGGATAAACATATAAATATGTATCAGGGCGAGTAGGGAAGGAATTGAATAGATCTGAATGGATTCTGTTTTGTTCTGAGGGCAAACTTGTGTGATGTGTAATCCCAATCAGTTTCTATTTTAATTCTAACTGGAAGGGCCCATATGTCGGATGTGACTCTACGATTACTTTACTAACAGTGCACTTGCTTTGCTATTCCTCTCCTTCGGTCTCTATTTGTATTTTTGAGTGAAATCTATTTTCCTTGGGTAGCAGAACTACAAGTGCTGAATGGATGAATGAGTGATAGATAGGTGGGCATTGAAATATCATAGGAATAATGCTAATGGAACATAACATAGGGTATTCTCACTTTTACCCTCTCTCACTCTCTCATTGTAGTCAAACGTTTAAGCTTTCAATGAATGCTTTCATTTACACAAATACACCGGACCTAATAATAATTGTTATATTTATGTGTATGTACATAAAACATATATATACTATCTGTATATATTCACTCCAGTTACGCTTATATAGTACCCGACCAGACCATTGCCACATATGTGTAAGTAAATAAGTTATATATTTGTATTTGTGTATGCAAAACTTATACATTGCATTGTATGTGCTCTACATAAGGTGCCTTCATTGCATATGGGACATATGCACTTTTCCCTTTATTCGCTTACTCACAATAATCAAACATAAAACAACATTGCCGTCCTCATCACATCACAATTCCATAGAAGATGAATGAAACTCAAGTCCCATATGCTCCAACAATATCCACCTGCTACTGCTCTTCTATCCTAAATACAATTTCATTCTTTTACTGATTGCTTTGTGGGTTTGTCTAATTATCGGCCAATTTTATACGATGGAAATCTACAGTATAAATATATTATAAAATATTCAAGCAATGCAAAAATCTGCTGCATCGTTTACACAATAATTAATTAACAAATTAACATTTAGTACAATATCAAAACTCTAATTAGGTGAAAATGCTGATTGCTCGTATGTTACACAAATTATGCCATACAACTGCATGCGGTTTCGTACACGCCAATGCATTATAGTGCAAAAGCTCACTTAATCTAATTGATTATAATTTTCAACGAGAAACATTATGCTCATTAGCATTTTGCGATAGTGCTTAATTGAAAAATAATTACATGTTTGCAAAAGGTACAGGTAAGGTGGGTGATAATCATTTTATAATTATATAGAGAGATCTAACAAGTTTTGTATTTAATGTGTAAGCAGGTAGTAAGTAGGTAGACACTTGTGTATAGTTGTGTTGTGTGTATTTGAAATGATAATTGAAGTTGTTCCATCTGCCGCATCCTTTCCTGGAGATCAGGTATGAGCAAGTGTTTGCTCGAGAGAAGGTAAGAAAGAGGGCATTGAAGGGATGTAAACGGACGACTGGCTTTTTGTTGGACACAGATTACATAATAGTAGACCCACAACCGCAGCTTACTACGTATTTACTACTGTATTGAGAATGTATACCAAATCTCAGCCGAAGCAGAGTATCTAACTAACCCCAGCTATATGTATGAGTGTAACATAGTACACAATATTATACAAAAGTATTGTCTTCTGTTGGTACAAAAAAGTGTCTATACAAGAACCGGCTGAGTATTCCTTACACACACACATAAGCATTATATATATTTACTATGGGTAACTGTGTTCTGTACTATATACATAGATAGACGTATGTGTATAGTATGTGTACAAGTTATGCAATCCATACAAAGTTGAATCTTGACACTAGCTATAGATGTAATAGAATAGTTATATTAGATAGGCACATAGGTTAGGTACGCACATTCACATATATTGCATTGTCAGATATAGAAAAGCAAG
>JAQFYC010007008.1:0-11190 GCA_034694165.1 Tomocerus mixtus
AACTAAAAAGTGTTTACATAGTACATACACAAACATTTTGGATATTTATGAACTTACAATAAATTTTACTTTCTGGGAGCACTAAATTGCAGAATTTCGATTTTTTCCAATCATCGTTAAACCTTTTTCCATTTTAGTCGAATTCGAAACTTCAGAATTTCAATAAAACTTTTCCGATAGCACTAAATAGCGTTTGCGAAAAATTTATTATAATATAAATAAATGTATAGTATAAGCTATACTATTTCTAATACCCACTTATAACACATACTAATCCATAAAACACTTCATAGAAAAAATACATTTAATTAAAATCAGTAAATCCTACGCGTTTTTCAATGATAGATGGATTTATAAACGCCAACCGTACATTATTTATCACAGGTTTGCTAATACATTGGGAAAGTAAAGAATTATTCTAACTTATCGTATAAGACTAATTTATATGAATGTATTAGCAACAGAATTCGCCCATTTAATTCCATTCCCTTGTTTGCATTCCAAATTTTACACGCCCACTCTACATAGGCACATAATTTAAGACCTTTTCACAATATTAGTTTCTGCTTCTCGAAAAAAGAATGGCAAACGAAGAAAAAAACGATATTCCCTAATTATTTCTTTATAAGGTAGTCTGACGAGAATAGAGAGACAGGTAGGACAGACAGCCAAGAAAATTGGTATACATTTTGGGTAAAAAGTTAGATAACAAGTCGCTTAATTACATTTGCCTTTGGACTGCAACAAGCAGTAAATGAAGATGATCTTGTGTGAAATGTGCACAAGAATCTAACTTGACAGGATAAGAAAATAAATATGAATTAAATTGAGATGGTCTGGCCTGCCGGATTGGCAATACTTGACTTTAGAGCGGTGACAGAGTGACATGGCATGACAAAGACATTGTGACAGCGATGGACACAGTTGTTGACGAGGTCACTCAACATCCACACACATTTTATAATCGGAATTTACAAAATGCACCACTTCCCACCACTAAAAAATAAAAAATTAATTAATTTACACCATCAATGTTTAATAAGTAGAATTATTTATATGGAGATGAAATATCCCATCCCAATAGGAATTTGTCTAAAATATCTAACTTTATAAAAACATTTTTCATTTCTTTCTTTACTTAAAGATTGTCTTAAGGTAGACTTTTCGAAAATCATTTATCTAATTTCTAAACGTGGAGGTTTCAAAAGAGTGTGCGATAAATAACTAAGTCGTGCATTTTTCAAACCCGCATCAGGTAGTTCGTATAACTTTGTAATGAATTATTAAGTTGTGGAACAACATTACCTAACTAATCTGTCTATGCAGTGTCTGTCTATCTGCCAATTTAATAACTTTTGAACGGTTCAAATTTTTTGAATTCTGTTTTAAGAAATGAGTAGATATGACTACATAGATCAATTTGCCAATAACTTTTTAATGGTTCAGTTCAAGCTTTTTGAATATTTGCTTTCAGTAAGTTAACTCACTGTACCCCAAAACTGGGACACTGTGAGATTCCACTTTTAAGGATTCGACCTTTTTGAATTTCATTTTCAATATTCAATACATACATACGTGTGTGAGTATCCCGAATACCCCAATATGTATTATCTGTTTTACATATACGTTGTACAATGGTTTATATTACACTGATTTGCTATCCTCTTGCTTTAGAAACAATTTAATTTATTTCATTTTCACATATAAGTAAACACTCTTTCTCGCTCATAAGATCAAATCTTTCTTATCAAGAGTTAGCAAAAGTAAACGTGTGGTACACTTTGAATACCATTAAGAATTTATATATCACGTGTATTGCCTAATTGCTCACATAATAATAATAAATACTATTACTAACAGACTTATTAAAATAACGTCACTTTGTTTTAACTCTAACTTGCAAACAAAAGAAACCAAACAAACAAGAAAGGCAGGTGCAACATGCGATGCAATTCATTCTTTACTCATATATCTAATCTATATTACACGATTGCAATATATTTATCCTCAGCGAAGAACGTACATTCAGCTCTTTAGCTCTTCATCTTGCGTATTCGTAGAATAGAAGATGCATGAACCTTTTTCGTGAATGTCAAATTGATAATTGAATGTTGTAAGTCGTAACTAATCTAGCGAAGCTAAAGATTATTTTGTGCAGGGGCACTGCATTATGCATTTTACATGTATATCATATCACAATCCATTCCCAAGTTAAAGAACATCATAATGTACAGTAGAATTGTTTTTCTCTGTAATTATTCAATTAGGAATGCAAATAATGGCCACATCTTCCAAAAAATTCTTAAAAACTACAATCTTTTTCAATGAATCTTCTCGCCTAGTTATTTAGGTAAGCATACCTAGTATTCCACTATTAGGTAAAGAAGTACAACCAACAATAAAATTAAATTGTATAGGCTACGCTATGCTATGTTAGACTAAGTAGCTTCATCTTTTCCAACGGAAAGTCATGTCATCATGTCATTGTCTACAACTTGCATTTCTGCATTCATTTCAAGGATGCGCCCTTTTTTATTCATAAAAAAACAAAAGGAGCATACATGTGGAAAAATAAAATAGATCTACTATTCCAATTCTAATTATAAGTTTAATTTCCTACCTGAAGCTCCAAACACAAATTAACAGGGATCTCAATTCAAGTACTTTGTGCCATCATCCCTAATAAATTTCGAAGAAGATAGATGAAAAAGATAATATCACCTTGGCCTATAAGTGAATCCAGTCCAGGAACTAATAATACATAATGCCATTTCAATTTTTTTACGGAAAAATTAAAAAATATAGTATTATAGTATCAAGACATAATATTGCATATTAGTATTTTATATTTTTAGACAATGCCTACATTTTAGAAAGCTGGATATGAAAAGTAGGTATTTATATATACTACTTATTGTTTCAAATACCTATCTAGGAACGATTTATCAGGTAAGGTAACATAATAAATGCGAGATAAATAACATTGTCAAATTCTTACCTGATGTTGTTTGTAAGTGCGTGGACTGGATGCTGTGATCTCTGCTTGTCTTATTAATGTGATGAAGTAAGAAGACGTCTCGCCTGCTTTGGCATATTAGTAGAAAAGGAGGTCACATCGTCAATCTTGTTCTCAATGCTCTTCAAACATTAGCTCTGTTTGGTCAGATTGATTAGTTCATAGTATAGTCTTCATTTCTCCGTAGTAGTTTCATTTCATATTCCATTTTTCTTTAGTTTTCATTTCCATTTTATATATTCTGCAAATGAAAAAAAAGATGTACATATTATATAGACAATTAAAATTATATTGTTAATAGCAAAGCATGTAAACACATTACTTAACATAAGCATTTTTATAAAAAAACATTTACAACATTTACAAACACATTTTTATAACGTATTAAATTACTTACTACTTGTTAAAATAAAAACGATATATTACTACTGTAAATTCTAATTTGAATTTTTATGGTATACTAGTTTGAAAAAATTACAATTTTTTGATGAAGCATAAGAAAATATATTAATTTAGTTATACGTACAACATGTTGTAACGTAAAATCATGTTAGGTATTCTAAATGTCAAATGAATTCAAGAACACATCTCCAACATTATATAGATATCAGTAATATCTGTGGAACTACTAATTAATCTTATTTAGAAGAACAAGAACACAAGATGCAATATTCGCATTATTTTTAATGTTTGCTCCTCTTCTGCACAATTGCCCATCCATCCTACCAATGATCTTCTTCTGTTATCGTTATGCACTTTTAACTATTACATATGCAAAAGACATTAATTAATATACATACAACCATAAAAAGTTTATGTCTTGAATAACCTCCCATATATATTGATACTTGCTTACCTATTTGCAATTGCAACTTTCAGTTACGACTGCAATTACAATTACTTTGTCGAGGAATATCAGTGCATGTACATTTTAGTCACTGCTTCATTTCCCATATCATCAGTTACATTTTTATACTCTAGCTAGAGGTCATAATTTAAATACTAACCACTTTAATATGTCCCATTTGCCAAAAAATTACTTCACTACTAATATAACTATAAAAATACTGCAAGGTAATACGCAACAAAAGAACAAATATAAACTAATAGAGTAGCAATAAAAATGTATTTTGAATATCAAGTTATCCGTATGACAAAAGTAGACCTTAACTTTCATATTCATTTTACCTACATTCATTAAATGAAATCCAAACTACCTATAAGTGCTAGGCATTTTACATTGATTCAATTAGTAACAAATGCATACAACAATGAAGTAACAATTAAGGTACGATCAAATACCAAAAGTCACTATTCATATATAACAATTTATGATTTCATTTTCAATTTAGAAAAGTACATGCTGTAATTCATACATTGAAATAAAGAATTGCTGAGTAATTGCTCAAATCAAACGAATTACAATTAGACATGGCTTTGAATTTGTAGTTTGGTTAATTCGACTGATAAGTATTACAATTACAATTACTTATATAACAATGCATTTGCAAAATTATTGTTAAAACCTATACCAGTACATATGACTTACTAAGTGAAGTATTTATTTAATAGTAACGTATTAGTGGTTGGATTGTGATTAGTAAGCGAAGCAAATCTAATGCAAATTGTGGATACGTAAGGGAATGGCCAGGCCACACCATAAAAGCATTTATCTATTATGCAAATTCTTAACTGTAATAGATACTAAACTGATGCTCTTCTGCATTTTTAGAATGGAAAGATCAAGAATCAAGAATAACAAAACAATTGATGGTCAAGCCAGGCCAAGTGAAGCGTTCTGCTCTGAAACGAACCACTAACCTGCCCATAATAATAAAATTAGAGATAGAAAAGTAATCCTAATATATATTACACGTGTAATCAGACCAGAAGATATGTTGCACATTAGCATTATTTAGCACAATATAAAATAATGGTATCGTATCCATCAAAAACCTTAATTGAACTGGACAGGACGAAATAAATTGTTATAAACTGACAGTAAGACAAGAATGCATAATTTTCTGATCGTCCAGGTCAGAATCACATATCATTTACTACTATAACATAAGGAGAACCAGTGCAATGATATATTTTAAAGTACTTGAGGAGACAAAAGATTAATGAAATGTAACTGTGAATGTAAAACAGAAGAAAATAACAAGATGAGCATCGTCATAAAATATTGTAGCATCAAAAATACAATGTACTGCAATGCATTCAACATTCAATATAGATGACTGATCTGATCTCTGAGTCAGATGCTTTAACTAACGTAAATAAGTATGCAATAATAGTGCATAGCAAAATCAAAGGAAAGTAAAGGTGATTTGATCATTGAATGTGTGTTACCTGTGTTATAAGATGTTATGTATGTTATCGTATAATAATGGGATGTTCTTCTAGCTTATCTTATCCTTATTATGTTTTATATGTATGAATACTTACGCTACTTACATGAATCCATTGTTTCGTTTTTCGCACTGTAGTTATCCCTTTTATTTGTCCGCATCTTCTAAGCACCTGAGATATGAGAATCTCGTGCCGTATAAAAAGGACGGGTCATCCCCAAACAGATCACCAAATCATCTCGTCTCTTCCAACCAACAACTTCTCTCTTGCTCCAATTGTGCACCGATTTTCGGAAATATTCCACAACCAGTCACCATGATGAAATTTGTGAGTGCACCTGAAATAATACAATATTTTTACAAAATTTGGTCTATTTTTGCAATTTCTAACAGTAGCATGTTGCATGTTCAATAAAATTAGAACTTGAAGTGATTTTCAATTTGCAAGAGTAGGAATTCATAATTGTGAATTTGCTCAATTTACTTACTGTAGCCTCGTAAAGGAATCAAACTAGATCTTTGTTTCGTTTTTGTGTTCTTCACGTCGTGCTCGGTTGTTTCCCATTGAAAATTGAAATTTTCATAAGTTTTCTGCGATTTCTTAAATTTTTAAAGTCCTCTTTTCCACTGATACGGACCTAGAAACAAAGAAAACCAAAGCTGATTAGACAATTTTAAGAAAACTAGACCACTTAGTATTGTATATCTGCAGATTGAGCAGAAAATATAGAATAATCAATTTTATCATGCTGCAGTAGCTACAGACTGCAGCCCTGTGCAGGCAGCCTCCTGAGAAAAGCAACTGAAAATTATTTTGATTTTCCCACACAAGAGTACTACTTAATAGGCGAATAGGAAAATGGGAGCGCCTTTGTTTGTAAAATTTAAACAGTAGAAGTAAAATACATGAATTCTTTTTTCCAGGTTATGTTAGTGGCCCTTTTCGGCGTAGCCACAGCCCAATTCGGAGGCCGTGGAAAGCCAGCCCCCCGCGCTTCCCCAAAAGCCGATGAAGTTGTCATCCTCCGCAGCGAAAATGAAAACAGCGGAGATGGAACTTACCGTTATTTGTATGAAACTTCCGATGGAACAACTGCCGAACAATCTGGATACTTGAAACCCAACGGAGCTGAGGATCCAATCCAAGTTGCCCAAGGATCTTGTAAGAATAATTTCCAATATACTACTAACATTTCACTAATATATTGCAATTTAGAATCAATTTAAATAGAATTGCATGTTATTTATAATTCGATAAATTTTCTTATTTCCAGACCAATACTACTCCCCCGAAGGAGATTTGATCAAGCTTTCCTACATCGCCGATGAAAATGGATTCCAACCCGAAGGAGACCATCTCCCAACCCCACCCCCAATCCCAGCTGTAAGTTGTTCAAATTCATCCCATTTTTACAAACTAATTCTATTTTCCAACAAAACTCTAATTTCTCAATTTGTTTCTTATTATTCCCATAGGAAATCCAAAAGGCTTTGGACATCATCTACGCTAACATCGGCAAATCTGCTTCAGCCCCCGCTCCAGTCAGAAGCTCACCTCCATCATCTTTCCGTCCACCAAACCGTCGTTTCTAATTCATTTGTCAATTTGAAATAAGTGAAATGTTTTGTAATAAATATAAAGTTTTTTGACCAAATGTTAAACAATTTCTTATACAAATTACAAATAGTTTCAGTTTTACAATCCGATCGACTGATGCGATGTGGTTCAAATATAAACACTAAAGTTCTACGCAAAATATATTTGATTGTTATTTCACTTTTTAAACAAAACACAGCCAACAAGCGTCCTTACTGTCACTATAAAACTTATAAATAGGCTTTATCAGTTTCATATGAAATAATGTCCCATGATTAATATCTTTCTAACTTCTACATCGTAAGTTCTAAAGTTCCTATATTCTATCGCCTAAAGAAAATCATGCAAAATTACTTTTTCAGGGACACACCTTAGTTTTGGCAATAAATTGGAAAATTATTTTTACCCTTAAAGTAGATTTCCTTACTTTTTACAATGGTTACGCAACTTTCCGTCAAGCCATCACATCATCTCATTGTCACTTTGTCTCAAAGTTTCAACCACAAATTCCATAACAGTACTTCTGCAATACAATATCTCTTACAGATAAAATTTAGTGATCTAGCGTGTGTAGCCTATGTTATTATGTAGATACACCATTCATGACAATAATTAGTTGGCAAGATGTTCATTATTGCTCCATCAACTCATCTCACATCATTTTTTCGTTTCATTAGCCATGTACACTCTATTTAGTACATAAAAACATCCAAAACACAATGTAAATCGCACAAATTGGGATTTGCGATCCTTGACTTGACTTGTTTGTATCTCTAACAATACAATAAGATAACACGCCACGCCATTCTTCTTCTATAGGACAGGACAGGCCACTCTGTAATTATTATTAAAAGTAAAGTAAAGAGATTGAGAGTGAATTGCTGAATGAAAGAAGTAAAAAGATACACAACTAAGATAACATAACAAAATTACACATTAGCACTCTGGGATGCCTTGGCTTTAAGTTGTATTGTAAGCAATTGCGTTGCATCATCATCATCATAAGAAAGCACATGCGAAATCAAACGATGATGCGCCATCATTATAATCATCTCCTTTTATTCCACATGCTGATATCTGCACACTTAATAATAATATTTGCATTACCAATATACTTTATAACTTACCCTTATGCAGGGTAAAAGTAATCATTAGAATTATTAGGTATCCCAAAAACTGCATTTAGTGTGCTTGATGTAGTTTACTAGTTTACATTTTGGTTTACTTTACCTGTGCGCATATAAATTATTATTTACAGGGATCCAAAAAATTCATTGAATCTTTGATAATTTGGACTTGGAAATATAGATGTTAACAACACTAATCGGCCCAGACACAACCAAAGGAAAATCAAATTCGTGTCCACTTTACTAGGGAATCAAAATTTTGTTGAAATTACGATTTCACCAAATTAGAAAATGTCAGAGGACAGACGTGCGGCCGTTTTCGCAAGAAATTGCAAGCTGTTGTATCCCACACAACTCAATTTAGATTATTTTAAAGGGAATAAACGTCATAATATGCTCGTTAGA
The DNA here is from genome assembly GCA_034694165.1 of Tomocerus mixtus. Taxonomy (NCBI): domain Eukaryota; kingdom Metazoa; phylum Arthropoda; class Collembola; order Entomobryomorpha; family Tomoceridae; genus Tomocerus; species Tomocerus mixtus. The sequence continues at coordinate 8,497 of JAQFYC010007008.1, forward strand.
AAATGAGGCAAATATTAAGGCTATAATCTGTGGAAATTATAAAAATTTGATTCCCCAAAAAATTGCATTTAAATCTGATTTATATTAGGTAGGATGTGTTTTGTATGACAGATTATTGGATAATAAAGTACATGAATATTTCCGATCCCTGGCAATATTAGTAATTTTTATGAGATTATTTAGTTCATTTCATGATTATGGTATAGATTTGAAGAATTAAAAAGGGCATTCTATCCTTCTAAGGCTTTTACAGTTAACTAAGTAATTCCCGGAGGTGATTGTTATATAAGGCAATGTGCTGGTACTCTAAGTACCTGTGCTTATATACCTAACAGCTATTGTTCTAATGTATCATCCAGATGAGATAGTTGTTCATCTTGAAATAATTCTAGGTTCCTGCTGATAATAATATTCATACCTAAATAATATGTAAGTAATATTATGATATTTATATTGAGTTACTATTTCTTAGGTTTGCAGAAGATTTTTCTATTCATGTACAAGTAGGAACATATAATAACACAGACCCCGGATATCCATTTGATTATTTTAAATTATATTCCGCCATTTATTTCCAATTGCAATATATGCTAATATATGGTACGAAAAGAGTAAATTGTAGTTAAACAATAAAATATTTTAGAGATATTTTATCTGGAATGTTTTGAAATATGCGTACTAAATTCAAAATTATCAATAGATTGTAAGATGATAAAATAATAATAATAATTCTTTATATATTATTCTTATAAAAAACATTTTTATAGAGAAAATTTAAAAATTGATTCAGAAATATTTTTCTGAATGATATTTAAGAAAACAATGTACAAACAATCTACAAAAATGTTATTAAAAAGAAAAAGATTATTAAAGAAAATATTATTATTTTCACAAGGCATATACATTTATATCTTGTGTCTGATGATAAGGGATAATGATGCTGGATGATGGATTGCTGTTGTTATATCTCTGAGAAATAGAATTAAAAACTGCATTTACTATCTTCAGGGAATCTGTATTCTTAAAATGTAATCCTACCTATTTACAACATGTAACTTAATATGCAGATTTTCTTGCTGAAATCTCTTAAGTGGACTGGATCCAATAATGTTATTGAAATCTAAATATCATATTCTAGTTTCGTATTAGCTCTACGAGTAGATATGCATGATAGATATGAATTAGATGGACATCATAGAAGAGCAGAGGTCACCCACAAGTTTCATATCATCAATAATTACGAAATGAGCAAAACCAGTAGGTAGATTATAATACTATTACTATTGCTTTCTACAGTATAGCGCACATTAGTCACTTTTGACTTATATTATATCGGAATACATAAAAGTGACAATATTGTACACTCTTTACGTGTAGTGTGCACATTCTACACATAATCTCTATAAGATTAAAAAAGTTCTTCTGAATTACTGAGGTTATGCAGGTATGTGCATCTAATTAAGCAAAATCAATGTAATACATAATGTGAAGATGGCAGAAATGATAAAAATCAACAGAGAATCCCTTTTGTCTTCTTCTGTTGTTTTGGCACTGTGTGAAGCTCTTTATTTGCAATTTATTACGGTTGCAATTTGCAAAGTGAATGGACCTAATCGACAATAAAATAAATGAAGGGGTTAGGCTTTCTTGAGTCTTTATGTACAACTACAGACATTAATACATACACATTAGACAATGTAGTACATATACCTAAGCTTTACAATGCCAAGCAATGTATGTATCGTATATTTTTTACTCAAATAATTCATGAATGTTCCCCATATCTAGTTACATATTTCTCTACTTTATGATAATGTTACGGTTTATTATTTATTATTTTTCGCAAGCTTAGGTGACATTTGCAATTTACAATTACCTACAACATATTGTTATGAATTATGAAACATTAATATGCATATACACGTGTAAATTGTAAATTCACAAGATTTGTTTTTGTTTTACACAAATAATTCTTGTATTTAGGTATGTTAGGCTATAGATAACCTAGTTTTTATTATGCACAATACGTTTAAAACTTCAAAATTCTACAAAGGCAACAATTTGGGCTTTATCTGTAGTGGAAATGGCAATTATAATTATAATCAATCTCAGACTAATTGATTAAAAATCTAATTAATTCTTTGTATGTGTCCAACGCGCATCGTATTTAATTTTTTTAAATTCAGCGTGCAACTGAAAATATAGGAAATTGAACTTTTTGTAATTTTCTTAAAAACAATAGGAATGGCTAGTGAGAAATATTTAATTAATTTAATATATTTAATATAGAAATAATTAATTTCTCCAGAGAAATATTTTGAATGTGATTTCTGCTAAGCATTGATTTTGCGGATGACGTTACAAAACAGACAAACTCGTGTCTAATTGAGTTTAACTACGTATTGACTGAGTAAATAACTGGGCTCAACCCCCAATTTTAGGAAGATTACTAGGATTAGACGCTGACGATATCTATTTACATCCTTAAAGTTGTTTAAATTGCTGTTTAGCTCATTTTTAACAAGGAAAGGTGCATTATTGACAAAAACGTGTGAAGAATCGTGTCCGTTGAAACGCAAAAGAGTCCTTGAGAAGATTGAAAGATCCGGCCAACTACCTAAATAAATAACACTAATTATACAAGAAAGAAGAATTCAGTTAAATAAAGATGAAATACCTAAGTACCTATGTAAT
>JAQFYC010007009.1:0-11190 GCA_034694165.1 Tomocerus mixtus
CACGATGTCCCATTTCGTCTCGAAATTGGTAACTGGCAAATCGGTACCAAGTAGGCACTGACTGTGCTGGTCGGGTATACATTATAGCTACAGTAAATAAGCATTTTGCACACTTGGCAAAACTTATCTCCTAATATGTAACGCATTATTATAGTTATTAGCATAAGTCTGTGTAAATTTATAAATAAATTACGCATATTAAATAGTGCAATTAGAGTTTCTTTATAAAAATTTGGCTTATTTGTAGTTAGTTAACTTGTTTCTGTTTTAACACTGCATTAGGCATAATATATTATCCCATTATCATTATGTATTTGCAATTACAAATAAGTATTAAGTAGAAATAATGCCACGGCTACATAACTACAAGATTGGCTTTAACTATTATACAACAATCTACAAAACAGATCTGTTAAAAAGTCTTCATTTTTGCTAGTAACATAATTTAACTATTTAACTGCCTATAGAAATTTTGTAATGTAAAATGTAGAATGGAAGGCGTTAGAAATAATATGTAACAATTTACAGCGTCGTAAAACTAACTGTTAAAAGTATCTCAATCTCAACAACTGTCGGCATAAGGTGTATACACGATAATTCAATAATATTTATGAGCAATTTCTACAACACTGAAAATACAAATATTTTTATTCATAACAATGAATTGCGTAATTGTAAATAAAGTAAAATACCCCAAGCCCCATGGGCATACTTATACATACAATAATTTAACTATATCTGAATCAATCAAATACTTGTACTTATCTAATTTAGGCTAAAACTATAATTACTGCTAACTAAGTAAAAATACAATATTACATTTCATTTTATGTCGGTTAGATGGATTTGCATGTGTAGAGTGGAGTGTTTGCAGAAATGCAACATGAGAGCAATAAGTAAATCTAACAATGCAATCAGGTGCATATCAGAAAACTGATAGGTATCTCAAGCTGCCTCATGTATTAAATGTAGTTTATATTTTTGGCTTTGCTAAAAGAAATTGCTAACTCATAGTAACACTACTAGTAAAACAATCTACGATCTGGCCTAATTCTAATAGTTATACGAGAGATTTATTGCCTTGTAATGAAAACATACTAACTTAAATGGTGTTATATAATCTTGTGTGTTAAACTGTCTCTGTTACGCGATAAATGAAATACGACTTAATGTTTCTTTTAAGTCTGTACAATATTTACTACAGATATGGGTACAATTATACCTACATGTATTTGTCGAAATAACTTGTAAAGGAAAATTACTGTTTTGCTTTTCTGAACAACTTAATTTGAATTTAAATTGCCAAAAGGACAGGAATTTTTTTTTAAAAGCAGCTAACTTCTAGTACTAAATTCCGATAAGTTGCAAGACAATTAGAAATTTGAATCTTCATTTACCCTTATAAATGTACAAACAACTTTTTTAATTGGATGATTGTGTAAATGTGCAAATTATTGGAAAATACAAGACATTGTTTAATAGAAAAGTGTACTGTCTAAATAGTATATCATCTAACAATAAATTACTCTTTTATAAATAAGTGTGTACATTGTACATACATAAGAGATTTCCATACACCGTGTAAGATAAGTGTAACAAGCATTGTACACCAATTAGATACTATTTACAGTAGTAGTTATTGTTATGTTTGATATTGATTTGATTAGTAAGGTGTGTACAGCCAGTAGATTTATGAAGTATATACATTTCAGTTAAAGTTAGTACCTAAGATAAACATGATATATTACAATGCGTTGTCTTGTACACACCCAACTACAAACAAAAAATAGTTCGGCACATAATAAATAATACACTTGAAATCCATCTAATTTACTCGCAGTAACATTAAGTATGTAAACACAAGCAGGTATAAGTACATATATGTAGTAATTGTAAGTACATGCAAATAAATATATAATAACTTATATATTTTTTAAATTAAATGAAGCAAATAAATCGTAAGTAGATAAGGTAGTGACTAGTATATTATAATTGTATTTCTAACTAAATATGTGTAATAGGCTAATTTTTAAATGGGAAGGATTTTTCAGTATGTTATATTATGCGGGAACCAAAAATATATTCTGAATTTTTGTGATATATGGTCATTGGTCATGTAATCGGTATGATCAATTTAAGGAACATTAAGTTAAGTATCTTTCATATACGATTCATGGACGAAAAAGATTTTTTGTATTACATTTTAAATTAAACGAGAAATAAATTTGGGAGTTAAGAACTCCTATTTGTGTTAATCGCAAATTACTTTGTGAGATAGATTGTAGCCAAAGCAAATGAAAACCTAAGCCAAGTGCCTTTAATCTACCCTTTAATCTGCCAATCGGATTTGCATAATTATGTTTTGCAGTGAAGTGCTGGGACAAAGGATTTACTTTGCATTCTACATTCTCCATCTACAGTAGGCATTTTCGTATAAGGCGTGTATGAATAATTTACTACAGAATCTGCAGATATCTAGGCAAATATGTGCGTAGACAATCAACAATGCATTACACACATAAGTATGCACGCATTTATTGAAAGAAATAATTACTAAATAGTTTCAACTCATTGACAATGGAGAATGGGGAGAGATTGGGACGAGGGAATGCATTCTGTAGTAGAGATCTGAATTGGATAATAATATTGTTCAAAGAAAAATGAGTCGAGTCGTGGGATCTGTGACCTTGCTTCTACCGTTTGCCTTCGGAATTGGGAAATGAAAACGAAATTCCTGACGAAGGCGCGGCTCTTCGTTTATTGTGCACTAGACTTCTGTATTATATTCTTGACTTGCCTTTAACTGCTAACGAGAAAGAGACAAGACAAGTCAATCGACATAATCACTCGTGAGCGAGGCACCCAACGGCTCCTTTCCATTCTTAAATCTTAAGTCGACTTTAATTCTAATCCCAATGTATTTAATTCAACAATAATCTTTAATTCAGACTATTTACTATTATTAAGCATGGAATTTAAATGCTTTATAACAATTATTAAGCTAGGGAAAGGGCCAGACGTAGATTTAAATGTACCTGCTGATGTGTATTTAATACAATGCAAGGCTTCTTTTTTTTATTCACAATTGAATTTACCTATATTCGTCTACTATATAGTATTTATCAGGACAATTATTTTCTTACGAATTAAATTGCAATTCTTACGTTAGCGAATAAAAAATGCAAACCAATATCGGAATCTAAATAGTATATTATGCAAATATTTATCAATTTTACATTAATTGGAAAAGTACACTATATATATATAAGTTTAGCAGCAAATTATGAAAATTTTGGCTACAGGATACCGGTTTTATTGCATTTGTGTGTTATTTCTTTACATGGATTAAGAGTTATGTGAATATTACCATAATACAATCCGGTATACACACAGAAAAGTTTTATTAACAAAGGCCTCTCTACTAAAGAGCATAATCTTACATTTCTAATAACAAGTTGGAGATGACTATTTGAAAATTGCTATTCGATTATTTAATCCCATTCAATAAAATTCATCGGCAGGAAGTAGGAATGTGAATGTAAAACCTAGAAGCAATTTCTATGTGAATTAATCCCAATCCAATATCTATGTGAAGGGATAATCTAATTCAGAGAAGACAACGTTTTCCAGGCCATTCCACGCCACAGAAACTAAAAGGTAGCAAGTGTAAAGTGTAGTCTAAATCTAAAGAAGGAATGAAATTATATTACAGAACTAAAGAGTAGAAATTACAGAATGTATTATGAGATTGTCGAATAAATCTGTCCGAACCCAATTCTTTGTTTATATTTCTATTAGCTACTATATGTAACCAAAATGCTTTAAATAATTGAATCTATAGGTATAAAATATTTCTAGTAATATTAGAGTATAACATGTAGGGCATCTCGTGTAAGAGACGAGGACGATAAGAATTTTAGCATGTTTCCTATTTCCAACAAACTATGTTATACAATGGGCATGCGAATCAACATCAACACTATAAAACTTAATGTAATGAAACGGAGACTAACAATATAATACAGTGGCGCAGTGCTGCAGAACAAAAACAAAACGGACTACCGAGACAAGATAAAGACAAATTAAATGCTAAAACTCAGTCGGAAATAAAACAAAACCTTCTCTACTATATAATAGTACGTAATAGTAATACATTATTATAACTATAAAACTTTATCTCTAACCTGTATACTACTATAGTGAATAATCATATATATATCTTATATAATTATACATGGCTTTCGCTCTTACTCTTAATCGTACTTAAAAATTTAACAGTTAAGCAATATCCTACTCCATGTGTGTATTGTACCTGTACCTATGTAAAACAAACAAATCAACTACATAACTATAGAAAGTAATAGTGAATAACATCAAAACAAACCACATTACATACGCATTTAACGATAGGTATATCTGTACAATAACAATTAAGCTAAAGTCGAATCCAAATTATAATTATCTACTATTTTTCAAGGCAATGTTTATTATTATGCACTTAAGACTTAAGCATTATAGGAAGTAAATACTTCACAATCAAAGTTGCCTTCATATTTAACTTTTTTCTAATTTATTTCACTCTTTTTTACTTAATTATCTCCCTACACCAACCACAAAACTGGAAAGTACATTTATTTTGTATTTAATTTCATTTAGTTATATCAGCACTTGGTTAATTAGGAAAACTTAAAAGAGGATATTAAATAACGATACTTAATGCATTTGTTTGCTCATAATAGTTAGATAACCTAGGTTAGGTTCATTGCTACGCGTACTAATCAAATCACTAATAAAAGTAAAATTATAACCTTCTATGATTTACAACTTTAACAAAATAATCTCTAGATACTGAAAATAAATACATTATATTGGCACATAAATAAAATGACAGAAAAAATAAAATTAAGTACCTACATAAATATTTACTACATACTATTTACTATTAAATATATAAACAATAAAATAAAGTAAAACATTGTAACAAGATTAAAAATCAAGTAACTTTTTACATTTTCTTATATACTTGTCTGAGCTTACATGCTAATAAATTTAAAATCACCTTGACAGAATAAAAAACTTGAGAAAGGAAGGAACAGATTGCTAGGTTTACTATTAACAGTCTTTAACATAATATAACGTGGGGTAGGTGGCATTCAAACTTTGTTTTAATTGCTAATATTCATACTTATAAAATAATTTTATCTAATTATGTAAAATATGTATATTCAATCCATGTAAACCCATGTATCGTAGGAAAATGAGTTTCATCTCAAAATTTAATACATTTCAACTTAACGTGGGCACATTTAATATGTTCAAAGATGAATGTGTAATAATATGTATCCATTACACTTCATTTAAGCCTGACTTAACTTTGGTAACCTTAACTAACTAGCCTTATATTCTGCGGACGACTGAAGCAAGGTCTCCTTTTAATCTTGCTGTGGATTTAATTTTAGTCCTGATTTGACAATCGCTTTGATTACACAACCCTTCTCCTTCTTATGTTCTAATAAGCCAAGAATGCCAATTGTTTTATGCATATTACAAAGGTGGTCTGGTTTGACTTCGTTTTGAGTACAGCGAATCCTGTGTACTACACTATTTATTCTTAGTAGTTCAATATTTATGAAACTTTGTTATTGTAAAATGTATCAGTAGTATCACAATTAATTAGATAATATTATACTTACTTAAGTAACCTAAAGTTACCTTTGAACTAAGGATTTGCACTTTTCATTGCTAAAGATCTAATGCAAAATTCATGTTTACAGTTTATATGCATGTACCAAAACTAATCATATATCATCAGGTATTTGCTTAATATATCTATCTATTATTTAAATAGGCTACCTTTAATCTATTCATATTTAAAAACTTAATTTAATTTATAATACAACAACAATTTGTGTGTCATTTGCTAATTAACTAGACAATCAAGACCAGCACTACCAGCTAAAGACTAGCAGCTAAGTCTCGTAAATATTGTACGCTTAATTAAATTTGTTTGCATAATCTTTAAATATTAAAGGCTTAAGGTAGGGATTATTTTAGCTTAATTAAGACAGCATAATTTTCGTACGTAAAAAGATCATAAAAAAAAGAACTGAATGAAGGGAGTGTTTGTATTTACCTTTAAAGTCGGTATATCGAGGATCGATGGTGTAGCGACCAAGTCTAAGTCTTCCGTCAACTGGGACGTGGATAGGACCGCTTTCTGAGTCTTCTGGAAGATAGTCATCTTCTGGATCGGCATTTAATAAAGATTTGTGGAAGAGTTTGAGAACGTCTCTGCTTGAAAGTTCCCGATCCACACCTTCCAGCGTCACGAAGTAATCGACGAGAACGCTGCCACGACTAAAAATTTACAATTCCGATTCAATTAGTTAAATTATTATTGTATCGTTAAAATAGATACTGTACATCCTCTATTTCATTACATTATACTAGTATAAGTAATGCATATACGTATGTTATTTGGGGTTACTTTCAGTAGATACTTTATATAAATATCAGTATATAATTACTGGATAAATGATTTTCTTTTGTAAGTGAAATAAAATCCCAACAGAAGTAGTTTCCAAATTTTCCTGGGGCTATATAGTACGCCATTGCAGTACATTATTATTTATCTGTACCTACTCTACAGTATCAGCATATAACAAAGTTTCAAAAATGGAAGTGCCTTTTACGATCCTTAAAATATTAAACAAAAAGCAACCGGAAGGCAGGATGACTTCCATTTCTGTCTGATGTACATTTATCAAACTTATAATGGCATTAGTACACAGAATGTTATATTCAGAACCGGAAATATTTGCTAATGAGTTTACTAAACTCAACGTATCTAGAGAACATTACAGTCAGTGTCTTTTACATACTTATTTAAATTTCCTAATAAAAGGATATATTATGTATTTATGTTGTTATGTATTTGCCCAAGATATTTATTGTAAAATGATGTATAGATTTTATTGTATGGTTGCCTTAAAATTTTTCTCAATCTGTGCCGCAATAAAAGCTCAATTAAATATGAAAACATTATAGCATACCTATGCATACCATGCTAAAAATATCTTTATAGTAAATATTATTTCTTGATGTAGTAACAAAGTCTATGCCGCTTTCTAGCGATTTACTACATATTTTTTATCAAGTGCAATTTTAGGAGGCATCATTCTATCTGGAAGGCTTTAGATGTGTATTTAAGGCAGTAACATAGTACTCCTGTCCTGAGTGGAATTGAATCGAAGTAGACCGATATGTAAACGAATAGAATAAGTACCTACCTAGGAAAAGTAATTCTGTTCTCCATATATGTTTAGACAGTGAGAGTAGACGACTATATTTAAGTTGCACACATATTCCCCCGTACCAGTTTACTCAATATTACTATTCACAGTAGCCTCCAGTAATAGAACAGAGAGCACTTACATTTTATTTTCACACATACTCCAATTTTCTAAATAAATATGTAATATAAGAGTCGCTAGCACTTATCTGAAAATATCCTATCCCTACTACATAAATACTCGACCTACCTAGAGCAGGGTAGTGATTTCCTTACGATTTTCAATACAAAAGAGAGAACATAACCTATAAAGTAAGTGACTACAGTATGCAATGTGTGATAGTGGAGAAAGTGTTTCTTTCCTGGTTCTACATACTTAGAGAAGAGAAAAGAAGAAAGAAAAATGCGTTCATTCATATTTAGTTCTTTGTATAAATAATAGTGAGTGAAAGGAAGTCTTAGGCTATGCTACATTGCATTACATCCCATAATGCTCAACACAAATAGTGAACGAGTCTGACGGATCGCGGGCATTGAGATTCATATTAAAGAGCTGCCTGGTAGGCTACTATCTGGATTTTAAGCCCAATGATTGAATTTTCCCTTTTTTACTATCTGGAGCAACTCAAACTGAAATAAATTCCAGTGAGCCTTTTAAAATGCTAAAATATTGTTTCAGAATGCATTAATTATGTATTTGTATTTTTTTTCGGGGCGTATAGGGGCCAACTTTGTCTCATGATATCAGTTCAAAATTATTTTAGATTTATGTAAAACGAAAATTCCTATTGTTGTAAATTAAAAGTACTGTATTTGTTCTAATTTTTCTATGCCTCAATTATATAATAGTGGATTTCGATTTCACCGTGCAGTAATAAGGATGATTATTACTTTAATAGGAAGATTTTACAACTTAAGGAATTTTGTACTTGAAATAAGGGCAAGACCATACTAGCTACTACTTCTCATCTCTCGACATTTCGCCTCAATATTCATCGAAAACTCCCAAAGGGTTAAACTTTGTCGATTCTCTAAGACTATATTACTTCCTTTCATTTTTCCAGTAAGTACAAGTAAAGATGGAAAGGAAACTGTTCTGAATGTCTACTGAAGTACACTATTTACCATCATATTTAGTATAAAATAATGAAGGCAGAAAATATATAACTAGTTAATTAACGTAAATATTGTTCAGTCATAATAATAATATTTTATATCCTTTTAATAGCTAAACTTCAACCATAACAACTGTATCAACAGGGATGTACTATAATATTGTACATGAATGTACCTTCATTACAATTTGGTGACTATTTGACATCTAAATAAGAACAATAACAATAATTTGGAAACAAAAAGCTAAAACATAGTTTTATATCAAAACAACAAGTAGAACAAATTGAAAAGGGTTTTCTGAATAATCCTATAATGACACTCCATTGTGCTCAAATCTGTTATTGCAAAAATTTAAATGGTAACGTACAGCACAATTCACAATACTATTGCCTTAAAAAATACCATAATGTGCAGATCAACTAAAGCTAAATCTTCTCAGCCATTTTAATCCCCTGTCATGATATCCAAAAGACTCTTATTACTCAAAAGCTATCTCTTGAAGCTGTCTTTGAAATCTTCCTAACTTGGAAAAATTAAAAAGCTTTATACCATAAATATTCTACAAAAACGAGTAATAGCAACTAATGTAACTAAAGTCAGGACTTAGTACTTATATCCAACAAATAATATGGAGCTTAATTCTCGTTTATTTCCTGTGAAAAGATTTTACAGTATATTGTCAATTTGCAATACATCTGAGATAATTGTTTGAATTTCCTCTGTAAGTAGTCATGAGATTTTATTTGATGTAGATATTACAAAACATAATTTGCTTGGGGGAAATATTACTCTATAATTGCAATTAAGCCATATATTTAGGCTTATTTAAGCAAGTAGGTCAATTCCTTTGAAATGCAAATCTGTGCTAATATATTTTAGTATATAGGATTATGATGATGTATAAAATAAAATAATAACTTACTTGAAACCTTCGATCTCCACAGCACGGTACCAAGGAGCAAGACTGCTGGAACGGTAAGCTCCATCCAACTGGGAAAAAATCAAAAGGAATTTTTTATTATACTGTAGAATGAGCACGGAATATTATTACGGAATCCTGAACAAAGCCTTTAACAACATTTTTTATTAAATTCAAGTACAGGTTGCTATTGAGAAAAATATTATATATTCCTACTAAAGAAATATAGATTAGAGAATCCTGAATTCCTTTTAAAATATATCTCTGATATCATACAGGAATAAATAACATTATGAACTTATGTCGGTATGCATACAATAAAAGAATCTTCATGTACTTATGTGTATTTGAACAGTTGGAACATTTTGAACATTCAGTCCTCCTACATAATATTATACTATACACACACATGCACATCTTGTCACTAAAGTTTGACGGAAGGAAGCCGATATTCAAATATTTACATTTGACTGACTCCCTTTGAATGATTTTCATCTTTGACTTTGAATCATTCATTCAAATTGCTACATACATATTTACACATGTACTTTACATACATCTCAACTGAAAATCAAAATCCATCCAAGTTACACTTCCAACATCAGCAGCCAAGCCACCTTACCTTATTATGCACCTTGACATTTCTATCCGCTACTATCTATAGATAAATACATACGATTGCAATTTGCAATTTTAATGAAATTCTACATCAATTCTACTTTCAGCCCAAGTACTTATCCGTATCTGAATAGAATATTCAGACCAGGCTAAATAAACTGATAATACCCAATTTTATTACAGCCAGTTAGTGAAATCGATCAACTTACTAAAAAGTAGAAGAGTAAGGATATATCTCTGAAGGAGGTTTTCATCTTTCCATAAGTCAGTATCATTAGACATTCATATTCTGTCAACTCGATGTAATTATTTCCCCTTTTTGTTCTATTTATGAATCTGATTCTTTATTATCATTTGCTGCAAACGAATAATATTTCGTTTTCACAAAATTTGAAAAGTAATAAAAATTGTTTTTGATTTTACAGTTAAATAGCAAACTAATTCTATAATATGATTCCTATGCATAAAGCAAATTATATTTTCTGCATCCCACGTTTAAATATGTGCATGTATACTATACACTATACTATAAACCCCTTTGTCTACCTTTGCTTTGTAAGGCATAATATGTTACAATTTATGATATCGTGACATGGCAAGTGTTTCCAAATGTGTATTCTGATCCTACAAAACGTAAATCTGCGGATGCAAATATTTGTGCATACATCATCGTCGTGATTTTGAATCTCAGTGAGAAGATTTGAATGAAAGGATAATGTGTGTGATATTTATTTCCATCTAGATGCTATGGTGGTTTGGTTTGGTTTGGTTTGGTGTGGCTTGTGGTAAATGACTTCTGCATTTCCCTTTAGTGATCGTGAGATGAAACCTGAATTCTAAATTCAAGTGATCACATACTATACTATATCAATGCACATTGGATTATCTGGGTTGGTAGTGGTACATACGATAAGTATAGATTCTTTCCCTATACATTCACTATTCCTGTACTACTTATTAGTATTAGGTGTATGCAGCTAAAACAAAATGTAGTACCTGTCTATAAATATTCTCTCAGGTGTGTCTAACCTGCATAATATTAAGTAATATTACATTTTGAACGAATATTACTAAAATAAAAAAGTAAGTTGCATTTAATTATAGATGTGATGTGAGTGTATATAAGGTTTTGTGGCTGATATATGATAGATTATATATGATTTGCAATGAATACTTGTAGTAACTGTGAATATTGGTGTATTCATTCTACTATTTAGTGTATTTAATGAAAAAGTGATCTGGGAAG
>JAQFYC010007010.1:0-11187 GCA_034694165.1 Tomocerus mixtus
GTTTATAAGGATATTTATTACAATTGTGCAACATTGCACTCACTCGGGCGGGCTGTATATAGTGGCTTGGCAGTTTTCTTTTCTGCAGCTGTCAATGAAATGGCTTTATCGCAAATCTGAATTTTTATCACACTAAATTAAAAACAACACAACATATAAAAAAGATTATAACATACAAAGATTAATAGCCTTCTGCTTTACTTTGGTTGAGTAAAAATGTATTTATGTCAGTTCTACTGATACTGATACTGCGAATTTATTCTCTAATAAGATTGAAGATTGTCCCTTTAATGAATAAAAACTATTTAACTTATGATGGCTTGTTAAGAACAGTAAGATTGAATTGAAATGAGTGACTAAGAAAATTGATTGCTTGTATTTGCAATTTAATTAACTTTAACTCTGTGCTGTAAGTTGTAAGCGTTAGAATTTTCGTCGTTAAACGAATTTCTCTTAATCAAGTCTGCATACACACACAGTAATTAATAACATTAATTGCATTGCGATTGTTTGTGAATAATAATTTAACAATCAGCACAAAATCTGTCTCAGCGTCTGAAAGTCTATATAGTATACCAAGATTCTGTTACATACTACTAAAGCACAAAGGTCAGCTATTCTCACGCTAAAATGCAAGTAACACAAACCAAAATAGGTTCTGCAAACTGCAAACTCACCAAATCGACGTGTGCATACGATATACACTACATAGTATATACACATTATATAATACTATATAATAGAATGCTCCATATAAGATGCTAATAATGAAATAATATTTCGTCTTACTAATAATTATAGCTTGTTACATTAATTTAACTTTCTGGGTCCGTACTACTTTACTTGTACATACTGTACAGAGAGTATATAGGCAAATATGAATTTAATACTTACACTTAAACAGACAAAATAAAAATATAAAAATTAATTACCAATTGTAACCGAACACGGGAAGTTGAACAATTCGCTAAGAAGTAAACAGCTCAACTAAACCGAAAATGTGTTTTCCATGCATGCCGTCTCGTTCTAAAGTTCTATTCCTATGCTACTGCTACAATGCGGTTCTTGTGACCTGGTGTTGCGTACTCCGACGTTTCTATTTGGATCTATGTATGTGAAGTTTAGTAGAACAAGAACGGAACAGCTATATACTTACACTACATTATTTTAACGTTTGTCGAGCTGAACATAGCTTAATATTACAGATATGTAATATAGCACGCATAGCACATACATTTAGAGTAGCAGAACATGTGCATTTCGGTTAGCTGTGACTAAGCATATAAGTAAAAGCTATTTAGGCAATGCGATATAGTTCAAATGATCCACATGCAAAAATCCTTCTAGTGTGTATATTTCCATATCTAAAGAAGAAAGATCAACGATTTGACTAATAATAATCGTAAGTTCTTTCATATATATGTTATACATACTCGTACAAAATGCAGCATTTGGATAATCTGATATATCTGTTGTACTCAAAATAGAAAAATCTGCACAGAAGGAGTAAAGAGTAAAGAGCATCTGCTCCTTTCTATGATAGATAGGATGAGAACATGCTTGTGGCAGCATTTGTGATGTATTTGCAAGAACGCGAAATATTTAGCAACATAATGCACATTTGTTCTGCTAAAACGATTTAAGAATACATTTGTAAACATTTAAGCTTACAATTGTTTGCTTTTCTAAAATTATTAAAGTTATATATATTACTTATTACTATCTTGGCCATTATAGGTTCTTTTTATAATGAGAAATAAGCAAAATGATTTATTGTTCATATTTTTATAATTGGAAGATTATCAAGTGTTTACTTGGATATTAATTATCACAAGGTTAGGGTTGAGACGTTGGGACGAGTTCAATTCAAGGTAAAACCAGCAATATACACTTGCTCAGAAATCCCTAGCTTACGTTTACATAGCATTAGTCATCGCAAGTTCTCTATCATAAACTATCCATAAAATCATACTGTCTTTTGCAAAGTATGATGAATAACTCAATAAAATTGGAGTTTCATTATGTAAAAGTACTACTATTGGCATTTGTACTAAGTATACCACACACATACACTTTAGTTAGCAATTTAAAACGTAACCTAACTTTAAATTAATAAGGACAAGAAGAGTTCATTCACATTTCAAATTCCTACTACAAAGATTTCAATTTTTATTCTCATTACATTATTGTAAATATGTAAATACGGACATAAAATACCATATGAGAATAAATTTTGAAATCCACAAAGGCAATGGCAACTAACGAAATTTTAAATATGTTACCTGATATGAAGGAAGTAACACCTTAATTAGAAGCTACAAGAGCATTGTTGTTTCCTGCTTCTTGTAGTGTGTGCTTGATGTTTCTGTTCTGACTAATTTATGCGTCTCCAGTCTCTATGTAGCCTGGTCTGGCGTGGCCTGGCCTGCCATAATAGGTATCTCTAAATTCGTTTTCGCATGCACATAGTTGTTTACTCCGTGAATGTGTTTCCGAGTGAAATTCTACGAATGCGATGCATTCGCGTTATTTTTAGATTTCCAACGATAATAGGCATCATACATAGAAAGAAGCAAAGAACGTCTTATTTTTTTGCATTATTCTTCTATTTCCATATCGGACTCAACACAACAGCTAAACGGTATTGTGTGTGTCTACTAAGCAAGTTTGCTTTCTTTAGTAAAACAAAACGCACACAGATGCAATTACTTAGGAGTACCTAGTCTAGGTAGCTATTTTAGGTAGGTGTCTTAATTTACTACTTTTTATATATATTATATTGCCTACTCCATAATTCTTAACTTTTTATTACTACTACATCACGGTTTACCTTCTAATTACATCAATGTAGAATTATTTAGCGTACGAATATCAACCCTAGTATATATCCAGATGATTTTCTAAAATCTACACTACAATAAGTAATGCTCATTTGTAGTAATAGTGTCATAGCTCTAGTGTTACACTAGACTACAGACAAAAGACGACGTCTAGTCTAGTTTCTCCTAGACTAGACTCAGACTCATTCAATGCAATTCAGTCAGACTTAAGAATTTCTATGTAGCACATAACGGTAAGCATAGCATATATATAGTGCACATCTTCACAGGGAAGTTGAACGAAATGAGACGAAATAGATTAACTTAAGCTAGGTAAGGAGACTTGAGTTAGTGAAAAGTCTCGATGACTAAAATCTCGGCAATGAGAAACTAGAATTGTAAGTTAGTCATTGCCACACGCAGATATTTAAATAGTAAAAGTGATCTTCCTTGAATTCGCGTTCTTTTGCTTGCGTTTGGCATGGCATGATCATTTAAATGCACGTATTGTATATTCCTGTGAATCCTATGTCTCATTATCAAATTAATTAAGATGCTAACTCGACACGTTGGGTTTAGTATGTATTGTCATTTGATGTCAAGCAACCCAGCTAGCTGTATTTCGTTTAGTATAGTGTACAGTATGCATTAACGTTTGCTTAATGAATTGTGCAAACTATGAGCTTATTGCATATCCTTAATTTCATATGGTTTAACTAAAGCAAAATTGGTGTCTTTAAAAAAGTTCTAGCAAAAATTGTGACGAAATTTCGTAGTAACTCAAAAAAATTTAATATTGGCACATCGCTGCGGTATTATTTTGCACTCAAAGCGGAAATACTATCTACATAAAGTTGACACGACTTTGAGTGTATAAAAGCTTATAAATAATTTCTACAAAATTTTTATAGACGGAAGAAATTAGAATTTTTGATAGCATTCATCATTTAAAAAGTAGAGATCGATCATTCGAATATGTTCAGGGATTTTACAACCGTGGGAGTGCTGACTATTTGTGATACGGCAATACTGAAAATATATGAGGCGACAGCCAATCCGACGACGAAACCTTCTCTGGACGAAATCCCCAAAAAGCTATAGCGTGTGGGCAAGGACAGGGAAATCTACAAAATATTAAGGATAAGTTATTTTTCTGGATTAACTAGTACTTATAGGTAATACTATATAGCTTATGAGCTGGTTGCTGGAAAATACTAAATCCTTTTGACATTTTACCTCTACAAATCCTACATTTAAAAACATATTCTTATAAGAATTAGCTTACAATGATGAAAACCATAATAGCAGCTCCGATGAGACCATAATTATTTTTGGCCAAGTAGCAAATGTAAGCGTGGGCCAATATTGCAATTACTGTTACTGCTTGAGTTGCACCAACAATGACCATGTTGTTTCGATAAGCCCAAGCGACCATTGGAATTACTGACAGGGCGACAAGAATCTATGTATATTTACAAAAAATTATGTATGCACAATCCATTTTGGTTATTGTTATCCAAAGATTTTTAAAAGCCATTATGTAGAAATTGGTATTATTTGTTATGCGAATCTTACATGACTGTAAGGGGTAGGGTAATAAGAGAGCCAAAATTGAGTTACAAGCGTCGGATAACCAAGAATAACAGTAAACCATGAAAAGAGATAGTGATACTGAAGCAAGTAATGAGATGATTGAGACGGTTCATCCTCGTTTGCAACCAAAGCCATCAGAATTGAACCCAAGCCGCAAAAATTACTCAGAAATCCGCAAATGAACCACGCCCCGTTATAAATCAAAGCGATGATATTGGCACTCAAGCCATAGACCGAATATAAACCATAACAGCAACTCAGGATTGCAATTAACTGCAAAATTCCTTGCAGGATATTGTTGGCCATTTTCTCACTCGATGTTCCCTTTCTTTAATACTATGACTTATATGTCTACAATGTCCTGTAATTTGGATTTAAAAATTATTGCGTGTGTAAAATAATGACTAAAATGTTCTTGCCATTCTATCACAAGAAGCTTTATCACATCTAATTATTTAGTTAGTATTTCAAAAGTCTATCGAAGGAATTTATTATTTTTATAACAGCTAGAATTTCATTTTGGTAACATGGTAACATTAAGAGATTTAAAGTGGGAAATTATATTGTAGAAATATAATTTCATATATATTTATATCTAGTATCCTTGGTAGAAATCAAAGTGAAAGTCAAGGCATGCAATGTAATCTACAATATACACCTTTCCAACTCTATAAAAATATTGAGTCCCCATTTGCTCGTATTTAAAAACGTCTCATCAATGTATAGATACAATTATCTTGAACAGTATCCGTAAATTCTTGAACTCTATTAATGCAAAAAATACTATTTTCTGAACAATACAACCCAACTAGCATTTTCAACGTCCGTCTGTCAGTCTAATTGATGGATCATCCAAAATTTTAATGTATTAATTAAGACAAAAAATTAGTGCAAAGTACAAATAGGAACTTATACTAATATTTTGAAAAAGCACGTTCAATCTGTTCATCTTATTTACTGTCAGTTAAATAAATGATAAGCTATTTAGCAACAACGGTTAATACTTGATGCATTTTTTATTATTTTTTTACAAATAAATACAATACAACTAAAGATTTCAAAAATCTCAATTAGTTGCCAATAAATGTTAAAGTCCTTAGTATGACTAAGATATATTATTTTACATTCCTTCTTCATTTTTATAATAATTTTAGGGATTGCTATAAGTATGCTAAGTATAAGCTACTTTTTTTATAGTGCAACAATATAAGAGGCTCTTTTAAAGATCAAATATCTGGATACAATACACATTTTGCCTTTATAATATATACATTTAATAATCAAAATGCTTTTGCTGCTACCTCATAGATAAGTATCACAAAAATACATTGTTTTACCTAAGCAGTAGTGAATAAGTAATCTGTTATAATTGGTATTATCTTAGCACTTTAATAATTATAAACCATGCTGACAAGATACAATATTTTTTTTCTCGGAACAAGATCATGCGGTAATTATAATGATATTATTATGTGACATGCCAGCATTACTATTTGCTAACTACCGATTAAGTAGTAATGCCTATTTTAACAAACTAACCTAGAATATAATTATTTCTATCTTATTGACTAATTTTCGTTCTTAAGTAGGTACTATATGCTAAAAGTCATAATAAATAGGCAGGTAATATTTACACAGAGAAATATTTCCTGCATTAAATAAAATTTCCGATCTTTATATATAATTTAGTATTTTACTGGAGTAATTTCAACAAATCTGCATGCAAGTACTTTCCTAAGTGTTGGATTCTGTTGTGGATCCGTATAGTTGTCTAGTTTGGCTGTTTTCTGCGGAATTAATAGGAGAATCTGCTGATATGACGTTTGTTTGCGATCCTAATAAGGGATCCGATTCACTGTCAATGGACATTGACCTTAGTTTTCGTTTGTCGATGACAATAAATATGATTACAATGCATGTCTGAAAGAAAATCATTAGCAATTTAGACAATATTTTAATTTGTATCTAAGATATACTAATGTAGGTAGGTATAAGCTTACAAGTATAAGTGCTCCACAGAGGACAAACATACTTCCCCATCGAAATCCGAAATTGTCCATAAGAACTCCGCCTAATTATAATCAATGCATATTTAAATCCAAATCAAGCCATGCAAATATTTTAACAAAAGTAAATTAGCAAAGTTTATAATCATTGAGCTTACCAACGGAAGGACCTACAAATAAACCCAAGGCAAGAATAGATGACCAAAGTCCAGATACAACACTGTATGTCGATACATTATCAGGAAATCCGTTATCTCTGTCATTTATAAGGAAAATAATTTAAATGCAATCATGTAATTAATTATTGTATGTAAAATATTGTGCGTTGTAATGTAATGTAGTCTTACACCGAATTTCTGAGAGCATTGACGAAACCCGATACAAATGTTGCTCCAACACCAAGTCCCTGAATAACTAGTCCTAATGCAGTAAGCCATAAAAATCTGCAATTCGAAACACAATTTACACAGTTAATATACATTTGAGTTAGGTACATACTTTTTTATTTAAAAAGGAAATTATTATAAGGAATCAGGACCGAACTTACGTTTTAGAAGGTATAAATGGTGCTGGTCCAATAATTACAAATGCTATAACTATTAAAACTGATCCGAAAAGCGTAATATATTTTGGCTGAGTAGTCTTGTCGCAAAGCCAACCGAAAAACGGTGCCGTCAAAGCGTAAACTCCTCCATTCAGAATAAAAATAAGGCCCGTGAACACTGGAGATAATTCGAACTGTAATGTAAGAGTAAAGTATCGTAATTAGTTTCCAGGTATATTCATTTTTAAACTTAAATCGCTTAATGTGCATAGATCATTTGACCTTTTCTATGACCAGTTCTTATTACCTGTCTAACATGAGGTTCTAAAGTTGAGCTTAAAAATCCAATGCTAGAAGCAGCTATCATGATACTTAACGCAGCAATGGCAACTCCCGGAATTTTCAAGATGCTGAAGACACCGAAACCCGAAGCTAATTTCTCGTCTCCATCCGAAATGTCTCGGGGCATGACAAAAGCCACGACGGTGGCAACGAAGAAAATTAAACCTCCGGTGACAACAAACGGTAAAACGTATCCACCAACCTTCAGATAAAGAAACTCGTTAAAGTTATATTGTTGGCAACTATTTACATAAATATTTATACAACAATAGTGTAAATGTGTATAGTTACCTGGAAAAGTCCTCCTCCTGATTGTTAATATTTTTAAAAGAAAAATCAATACATTAGTATATAATTGAATAGCAAAATCCGTATATTTTATCCAGACAGAATGAGAAAGAATACATTGCTGATGTGAGTAATTAGTAATATCGCGATTAAATATTAAATAGGTTATCTCACCTAAAGTAGGACCAACAATTAATCTGGAATATGCAAAATTATACATTACAATCCATCATTTTTGGCTTTGCATAAACACATAATAGCATTTCATATACTTACCCAAGTCCGAAAAACGTTTCCAAAGATGCCTGGAAATTACAATTTAATAATATTAGAATTTTTTTTATTACGAGTGTACGAAAAAGGAAGGGACTTCATTTAATTAGTTATTCAGTATATTAAGTGAATGCAAATTAGCTTACAAAGGTTGTGGCTACAGAATCGGGAAATTCGCAAGCAATCAAAACGAAGGTAGCTGTCGCAAAGCCAGCGTTTCCGATTGCTTCTACAATTCTTGTGAGGAAAGATAGTGCGATGAATAATGTGGGATCATCTATCCGGTCTAGAAAACTGGAAACATAACATTATTTTATTAAATATACTTTATAGTACAGATATCCGTGATCTTTAAAAGTTAGTACAGTACTGTAACTGATTGTTGTAAGTACCTACCCAAAGAAAATGCAACAGGAGCCCGTGATAAACATTCCCATATTGAACACATTTCTCGCACCCAATCTTGACATATATTTTCCATAAATTGGAGACGCGAGAAACATAGTAAGCTCAAAAACACCAAATACAAGTCCATATTCCGTGGCAGTAGCACCTTTTTTCTCAGCCTAATAAAAACAATTGTTTCTATTGTAGTTATAATTTCATTGAAGTTTGTAACATTTTTTATCGTTAAAAGCATTTTTACCTCTTGTGGGTAAAAAGGGGCTTGAAGACTGTAGACGATTCCTCCAAGGAAATCCGCTATACTGAAAATCATAAGAGTGGTCCACTGTTTCTTTGTGAATCCCAATACACTGGAAGTACTAGCAGGACTGTTGGGACCACTTCCGTTTGTGTCATCGTGATGAGGAGCGTTCATAAGTCCAGCCAATTCTGGATCTGTAGTAGAACTGTCAAGACTCGGATTAAAATCAGCGGAATTTCTTCGCCGGCCTCTATCAAGGGAAATATTGTCTCTGGAGGAACGCCGTCTTTGACTATCTGCTTCTGGAGTGGAAGAATACCCATCTGCTGGAGATCCTTCATGCATTGGCGGAGTATCTATACTAAAAACACTGTGATCATTTTTCTCATCAATTGTTGATGTGGAAGTTGTAGGGGATGGAACGGATATCTTTGTTAAAATTTCGTGTTCTTTTCCAATTGAACTGGGTTCAGAGATTGATTTCCTTTCAGGACTATCAGGACGGTGAGATTTGGATTTCTTCCCTTTTTTTCCTCCGGGAGGTTTCTTGGCGTCTGGATTCATTCTGATAATATAAGTTCCTAAATAATTCATTCATAAAAATTAAAACTTCAAAATTTTTATCAAAAGTAATCCTAACTTTTTACTTTTAATTTTATTGTGTTATTGTTTTCACAGGTTATTTACCCGTTTTCAAAGTAGATAAAAATACACACTGTTAAATACTCCTTCCCTAGATTGACATGTTTTTCCTGCAGGACATACTGAACATGTATTGATGCAACATAGATGCTATACAAATAAATACATAAATAGTAGTACTACAGATTCACTATCCGCAAAAATGTTGTCCCATGAATCTGCAAAACCTACCAAACCTGCTAATACAGTTTCAGACTTAAACCCAAACACTATATTATACCTACTTAGGTTGTGCTTACCAAAGTATCTACATAATCGTTGTACCTATTTATATTATACTGATACGCACAACCAAAAGATTGTCTTTTCTTGCCATAGGTTATGGTCCAGTCCAGAGTCCATAGTCCACACCGGGACAATTGACTCATTGACTTAACATTGACATTACATAAACTCATATAACTTCACGGACAATTAATTTAGGATAACAATCGTTTTTTCTTCGTAATTTTCCCATTTTATGTCAGCAGACATATTAAAACTGAATTCGGGCTAATTTTTTCAAGTAAGCAAAATATATTTTTACATGCGTCATTTAAAGATAGTCCAATAGTACAATTCCATAAACAACGATTTAAACTATATTTCACTCAGGATTTTAAATTGATCTCGTCAATTTATATGTAGATCTTTAAATGTACTATTGTTATATAATACAAATTGTCTGTGTTACGTAGGACAATATAGCGATCTGAAGTAAATTACACAAGAATTTTTAATAATGAGATAATTAATTCCAATTAATCATTTAGTTATTCAAATGTATTCTACATTTTTACTACGCTATAATTTTTTTTTATCAATATTTCGCTATAAACAAATTGATTCTTCTACATTTTGAAGCTTATGTTCGTGAAGACTAAGAAGAATAAGAATATTATTTATAAATATATTTAGATTTACCTATTTATTGCGTGCAGCAGGCCAGGCAGTGTGTATTGTATTATATTGTTGCTAAAATCTCAGTGTACGTTAATCAGACGAGACGAACCGCAAAGTCCCTGTCTCTACTGTCCGCTTTATAGAATAGAAATACCATATACTCACATGAAACAGTACAATTTATCAACAGAACAGAAAACAGAGAGTAGAAGTTGTGTAACTGCTTAGGTTTCTTCAGATTTGACAAATGCAAATGCTTACAGCCTACACTGACAACTTAGAATAGAATAAACATACAATAATGCTACCCACCTATATGGTTATCTACTTAGTATGTAAAATGAATATCACTTGCTTCCCATCTAAAGCTCAGTTTCAGTCCAGTTTCTGTAACGTTATTATGTATTTCACTACATGTGTATAAATGTAAGGTAATACATGGTGATATTTCAATACGTCCTGTTATGTCTACACAAGTCTGCATAAACTAAGGATTCCAAAGTCGACATGCAATATAAACTAGACAAATTCTAACCTGAGAAGTCAACCGAGCAAACTACAGAATGTGAATGCAAATCTTCCAGGCCAAACGAAGCAACAAAACTAAGTGAAAGAAAAATTAAATAAATGACCAGCAAAGCCAGAGCTTACCTTGACTCCAGTTTTTTACTCCATTGCATATTATACAATGTATACTACCTATCTTGCCTTTCCGTCCATGAGATGGAAACGCACTGATAAAACTATATACTACTCTAGTCCATGGACACGGATACGTATTCTTAAGCAAATGAATACTCACTCACTCCCGGCATGCATGTCTTTGATATACTTATAGATACTACTTTGGATTATTTAGCTTATTTTATTTTATAATATATATTTTATCAAGAGCTCCTTTTTGTTAAGTATTAGAATACCATGTGCCTTAGCAAACCGCATGGTGTTTATGCTTCCTTGCTTATCTTTAACATAGGTACTACTACTATACTTACAAACTACGGTACAGATACATTCAAACCTGGTTTGGGTTTGTCTATATACTTATCTTTGTACTTATTTATTACGACACTAATTTTTCAGTCTATTACC
>JAQFYC010007011.1:0-11184 GCA_034694165.1 Tomocerus mixtus
GGACCAACATCAAAATGACATTTTTACATTTATAACTTTACTACTTTACATCCTTTGCAATTTGCGTCATTTCCCATATTCCCATGTTGAATTGGCTATATATATATCACTATGTCCGTAGAGTCCGTGCCGGCTTGGCAAACTTGGCATATATTTATATAAAATATGCATCTGCAATCTGCATTCAAACATTTATGTAGTAAAAACACAATAAATTCCATACTAAATAATTGTGCATTAATGCATTCCGCTATTACGCAGATGAAATGAATTTTAATTCAATGTACGCATTTATTTAGTTTACTTGTAGGTCATATATTTTGCAATGAATTTATATATAGATCAAATGAATACTTCCATACTTCCATACCAAATTGCCAATTTGCATTTGCTTGCTTTGTATTTTGTTCTTATCTCAGCTGGAGTCTATAAAGACTGCGCGATGTTATCCGCGGAGTTCGAATATTGATAAATTACACAGATAAGGATAAAATTCATAAGTTTTTCGGGGGTTATCTTCGTCTAGACTAGACTAGCTCTTTTTTAATTACAATTAAACCCAAAGTCTGCCTTTTTGAAACGTATATTTTATTACGTCATTTAGTTGGTATAGTAGTTCCTGTAGGCTGCTATAGATGTTTATTTAAGCCTGCAAAACGAGCAAATGTTATACATAAATAAAGGAAGTATTTTTATGTCAAGTGAGAGTGCGTAATGCAACGAAAGGACATTCATCTGCAGAATCCTGGACCAATTGTAGCGGAACCACATTAATTAAAATTGAAGCTATTAAACTATAGATGCGAGAAGGACTACGGAAACTTGGTACATTAAAATATTTTACTCCTTCCACCTTCCTACATCCTAAAACAAACCTGAACTTGTCCTTTAGGACAAAATAAGTAAAGTAAGTTACAAATTTTTATACTAAGTAAGTAAAAAAAAGATGATGTACATAATATGTATGCATAAGTGCATAATTAATTTCTTTTTAAGATGAAATTGGTACGTTTAATCACATAGTGCAGTCAGAATTTTACTACTGAGTGAGCAAGAGAAAAGTTACACTTACATGAATACATGATGAATTTTTATGCATCTTTTAATAATGATTCTGCAACTTTTTGTTTTTCAGGAAATACAATGTCTGAAGAAAAAAAGCGAGTTTATTTTTCTTTGGAAGAATTGGATAGTGTCAACTTTGAAGAACCAAGTTATTTTGCTTCAGAGATAAGTGGTGATAATAATGAGATTGTGTCGTCTACTATTGTCAACAATAAAGATCGCCAAAACGAACCTCCCCAGTTCAATGGAACCGTTTTATTATCTCCTAATGAACTAGTGGACACTCAAGAACAAAGAAGGAATCTACTATCAAATCATTCTCAGCATAATCAACAAGATGGGTAAGTTTTAACCTCTATTGCTTATTATTATTCACTTCATAAACCAATCATGTGTCCGATCATCATAAGGTTTATGTTTGTGTACAACAGTAGAATGTAAACAAGGTTTAGTAGGCAGTAGGTAGATTTTTAAAGGTAAAAGCTAAGGCGCTAATTGCAGTTATAGTTGCCAAGAGATAAGTTGAATAAGATGAGGCCGGTTCCTTAGTTTAATGTCCTTGTCACCAGATTACAGCGTTAAACAATCGTCAAACATGTTAATACTAATTGTAAGACATTTAGACTATAATGTGTTGTTTATTGTTACCTACCTAGAATATACCTACTATGTATATTTAGACCTAACTGTAAAGAACCACAAAAATTATTTTACATCTATGTATATGTTAACCAATCAACTTTATCGTATACCTATATTATAAAAATATAAGACAAATAGTTAATCACTCGTCGCAAGTGTAACAATTACGATCACACAATGTATTTATGCGGTAATTTTTATATAATTGGTTTGTAATTAATTGATAGAGATAAGTTAATATCAATAGGTACATTTTGCACCGGGTGAAGGAAAATGAAATACGGATGTGGGTGAATCCTCCAGAGAGTTGGCTATTTGATGGGAATGGAGGTGATCAGAAGAAAGATATGCAACCCACTCATGCCACTTTAACGATTGAAAGTGTGAATCCTAAGACCAATGAGAAAGAGATAAAAAGATATCATTGTGAATATGATGGCTGTAGCCGCACTTATTCTACTGTAGGAAATCTCAAGACACACATGAAAACTCATAAGGTTCACCAACATTCTCTTCTAATTGGTGTCTTTGTAAAGTATTAATATTTAATAATTTTTTTAAACTTTGCTTAACTGTGCTTTGTTTTTTGTAGGGGGAGTATGGCTTTATCTGTTCTTCACCAAACTGTGGGAAAAGTTTTCTAACATCATACAGTCTCAAAGTTCATATTCGAATTCATACAAAAGATAAGCCGTTCGAGTGCAAAGTAAATGGATGTGAACGAGCTTTTACAACACTTTATAGGTAAGATGTAAGATCTAATCCTAATATATCTTTTGCAAACTTGAGTCCTTTTGCATTCTTTGATATTGTTATGATAGCATGCTTGTCCTTTAATAAATTTTAGAGCAAGGTTTTGAGAAAATTAATGTGTATTTGCTAGACTTAAGGCCCACGAACGACTACACAGTGGAAATACATTTAACTGCAATGAAAAGGGCTGCATCAAATTTTTCACTACCCTGAGTGACCTGAAGAAGCACAACCGCGTTCATACACATGAGAAGCCTTACAAGTGAGCTTTTTCTCTTTCAAATTCAGACATTCCGAGAGTTTCTATAGACAATTAAAAAAAGCGATCAGTAGTAATCATGAAAATGTGCCAACAACCGTGGCACGTTCTTTGTACTACGTATTTTTGAGTGAACTTCGTTTATGTAACGCATATTATATAGCAGTGTAAGGAAAAATTAATTCCGTGCAATTAAAAAGACAATTGTAGAAGATACTTACCTGCAAAACATGAGAATTCTTTGTAGAATGCATATTTACTATACAGAAAATTGTGTAGCATGTTAGTTGCATTGTTATTGAGTACGGTTTTTATTTTAAACATGTAACCTCCTGACATCAATAATGACTTCCCACATCTATATTTATTTACCTTTGGGAGATGTCAATTGTGTACATGCAAGGGTGACTTTCTTTCATCCGGCTTTGATTTTTAATAACGACATAAGCAATTCAAAATAAACTACTACACTCTACGCAACATAACTAAACTACCTTACATATTTATGATGCATGTAGATCGCAAAATGTTTGGCAATATCTCATATAAATATTCATGAAAATGAGTTACGAACGTTTGCTTGATTCCATCAATAATAGAATTGTATTTAAATTGTAAAAGCCCATAGTAGATATTTTGCTAGCTTTTCTAAGTGTGAAGGTTTTACTGACACCATCTTAACGAATTAATTAATCATGTAATACGATTTACGTTTGGTAAAAACATATGCATTGTAAATTGCAACATAATGATCATCTGCAAAAATAAATAGGTTACTATTTAAAATCAATTGTGATCCTAATGGTGCGCCTAATAACGTCCGCAGATAAACATAGAGTAGTATACAAATGTTTCTGGTCATTCTGGTTTAGTTTCATTCTGGTTTTGTTAATCTTTTCGAAGAAATTTATAATTTAGTCAGAATCAGAAGCTGTTTCATAAACTATACGTTCATATTTACCTATGTACATAAAATACGTATGCCATTCCAATTGTTGGTTATGGTAATTATGATGATGTATTGTAAGACTTGAGACAGGGTGCTTATTGCATATTTTTGACATTGTATTTGCATTGGCGTCAGTTTATTAATGTAACAAGTATTGCGGAAAGCTTTCATGCATTTGCATTTTTGCAATGTTCTTTAACGTATAAATAATGTAGTTATGAATCCTTATGGGTGATTTGTAATTTGTGTTATAGTATGTTCTTATTGTTCATTACGATTATGACAAAATGAGTGAATACTGAGAATTATGACTAACTGACAATACGTAACGTTAGCGTTTGTACGCATTATTATTACGTTCTGGCTTACCATCCAGTCCAATTCAACTTACTCTTCATCCTCGTGAATTGCTACCTCGATATATTGGGGCACATTGCAGCAAATCCTGAAAGCAATACGCAGTAGTAGTAGTAGTGTAGTGCCAGCACCTTCTCAATTCACATGACATGTATAGATGTTTTTAATTTATTAAGTTTGCATAACCAAGAAAACTTTAAATGAAAAGTAGGGCAAAGTAGGTTATTAACGTCATGAGACATGGGAATTTTTCTGACAAGCTGTTTACTGTGTACCTTTACCTGAGTAGATATGTACTGAGTTGAGGATAGGATAGTAGAGTGATAATATTACGTACGTACCTTTCGCCTTTCATATACAGATAATGTATGTATGCAGAACAAAACTAGCTTTTGCTACTAACAAAACTTGCTACCTACTACATACAATCGTTATTGGTTTACTTAACATGACATATCATATAGGCCATTTGTATTTTTAGTAAACATTTTCAATGGAGTGAAATAATATTGGCATGTGTCATGTTTAACGTGCATACATTCAATTTGCTAATCGCATCTAACAACTAAATAATAATTAACCTAACGTTCTTTGTAGCGTAATGGCCAGCAGGAAAGGTTATGCTTCTACGTACTTATTTACTATTAGTGATTATGTAATATTTCAGATGCAGTTTTTTGCGGAATGACGATAAATGTGGCCGAAGTTTCACTGCACCTCACCATTTGAAAACTCATTTAAGAACTCACACTGGAGAGAAACCTTATAGCTGCCCTGAATGTAAGAAAGCTTTTGCTACGCATCATAGCCTTAAAATTCATAAGAAGAATCGCCATAAGGAAGCACGAAGAGTCGATGAGCCTATTGGTGGCTATGCTTTAATTCCTTTGACTAAGTCCCAGTTGGACTTGATTAACAATAAGGTTTTAACTATTGACCAACTCTTGCAAAACCAAAAAGATGTCAATCAAGTAAAAGTTTTTAATTCTGATGGCACATTATCTGAAAACGCCACGGCCACTATTGAATTCGTCACGGATAAAATTAGAAAAGAGAATTCGGAAAACATGGATACTAATGAAGGTGTGAAAAATTCTCGTGTTTCCTCCACTCCAGCTGGCTGCCATTGCAGTAACACCGCGGATGCATCTCGATGTTCAGGACTCGTAGTTAGAGACAGTCCAGTAGAACCTAGCGGAGATCAATTAATTCCCAATACTAGTTTAAGCAACATTGAGATGAATGTAATAGGAAATGAGAGCATGAATCCGTCTTCCAATATAGATATTTCAATGGAAACTGTGCTGAATGACAATCCTATGGCAATCACCGAAAATTCTGCTATTCCTTCGACCTCTAGACTTATGACAGCTTCTAATACAATGGGAATGGAAGAACCCTTTGACAGGGGAATACTTTTTGAACAAAGTGAGATAGACGAACTGGAAAGGTTGTTGGGAACTCCGTTAACTTCCATTAACACTACTAATGAAATGGATGTTATGAAAATCCTCCAGCAGAATAATCCTACTGCAGTTTCAAATTGTTCACCGGCGCAACTTAACTTGTGTGGTTGTCGAAAGTGCTGCAACAACTCCGGAGATAATCCTTGTTGTGTTGTCGTCTGCCTGAAAACACTTGATAAACTAAAAAAGCTTATGGCCAATAGAAACTGCTACAATTTCCCGGAAACTCAAAATTGCTGCAACCAAGAAGATCTTGATATAGCCAGTTTCCTTACCAATCTTCCTAATCTGTTAAAGAACCAGTAATTACAGAACACACCCAAATCCACAGAAAATGTACCCCCATGCTTTTGTATTTTACTTATAATTGCTGTTATGAACAAATTAGTTTAAAATTGTTCTCAGCAATATTTAATCCTCTTTAGGTGCACATTGTGACGCATTGTTTTCGCTTCTGTTATTCAAATGTTAATGACATTTATGCTGTAGTTTGAATAGTTTCGAAATTCTTTTTACTTTATAATTAAAACTTCTCGGTCTGTTCGCTTTTAAAAGTTAACTTATTGTTGTAGATGTACTGATGTAGGTTCGTATTTTATGCTAAGTGCTACAAAATATGCTGTGAATGAGCATTCATAGCAAAATATACCAAATCATTTCGTTTTATTACTCCTTTTTCGCAATGGGTTTAGATTACCATTACCCATAATATATAACTCAGTGATGTCATTCACACAGTTGAGTCGTGAAATGTGAAGATACTAATGCCAAAATTCGTTATACTGATGTGAAATGGTTACTTGTTTGACATAATACTTAAGTTTGTTCTAAGACGCCAGAATAGCAGAAATAGAAATGAAACTTATTTGTATGGTATAGCAGTGTAAAATGTTGAATAATTCGTATCGCTAGTATAAAACAAGTAGTTTTGTGTATCATATACAGTACATATTTAATATTTTGCATGTAGCAATATGTGCATGTCATATACAAACATCACTATGTAATTGTATTCACATAACTGTAAAAGTTACACACATACTTAGGACAATGAGTTATGTACTTAGGTACTGTACTTTTTGCTGCGATTCTAAGAATCAATTATGTAAAAGTAATTTGATGTATTTGATGATACGCCAGGCCAGTGGCTAGTCTAGTATAGCGAGCGAAACAAAGGTATGAAGAGTTATTATTATGATAAGATCGAAACTGTAAATGAGTGCCTTATTGAAATTTACGCCTTAACTTTATAGGACTACAGCTAGCTGTAATAGATAATTAGATACATAAAATTCATAATAATATGATGCTCATCATGATCAAGTAATAAATTGTATATAAAGCAGTGCATTTGCATTACAACAGCAGAACCAGAACCAGAATATTTACACTTGTTTATGTTTATGCAAAAATATAGAAAACGTAAGTGAATTTATGCAATTATTAATTAGGTACGGATAAATTGGTACATTCTAGTCGAAGTGTCGTGTGTTGCTCTCCAATAGATACGAGATAAGATGCACGCAACGAAATGTATAGTATATAAGTATGCATGTAAGTAATCTCCATCCATATTTATGTATGAAGAACAATCGAAAGAAACAAATAATAAAGAGTATCTTTGATGAACGTAACGAAATATAAGTTATGTATGAAAGTATAAATTTATTTGCTAGAAAAATATTTTTTCCTCGCTACATGTTTGTTTGGTACATACATATTAGAATAATGATATTATATTACACACTATACATAGGTAGCACATTGTATTTAAAGTTTAAAGTCTGGTTCCTGGGTTGCGTGAGCGAACGAAGTTCAAGAGTTCATCGGAATCTTCACAGACGAATGGTTTAAGATGGTGACAAGCGACATCGTGCCATTTGATTCCGTCGTTGTAAAAGTTATTCAAGATAGACAAACAAGCTTCATCATTGCCCTGCGTAAAGACAGAAATTCATTATGATTAGTTTGTTCTTCAAGAATAAATATGTAAGAAATTAGCAGTAATTTGACATTTGTTAGTTTACCTGAGCGATTTCTCTGTTGTCAGGTTGAGCACGTCCGAATCCTCCAGTGTGAGACCAATCTCCGTTAGCGCGGTTGTTGCTGGGCCCGATTCTTGCTCCGGAGCCAGACCAGAACCATCCGTTGATGAGATTGGGTTGAAGATCGGGTCTGTTGCAGCCGTTGAAATTGCATTTCCTTCCGCTGGTCCAGATGTACCTGACACGTCCTCTGGCTAATCTTTGCTTGACGAAATCATTTTCAGCTGGGGTCTCTATGCTGACGGCGTCCATACAATGTCTTCTGCAAATGTTACGGGCATCGAGCCAGTCAACCTCTAAGTTGCGTGTGGGACCATGTTCCCAGGAGAAGAAATAATTGTGCACTACTCCTCGGGGATCACGCCAACTTGCATGACGAACGCCTGAAAGAATTCATTTGGGAATCATTAGCATTTACTTTAACAATTAGCACTTTGCTAATCACATACTACAAAACAATAAAATATAATCTCACAAAAGTTTCAACTATCCAAATCTACATAAACACTTTCGTGAGTGATTTTATGTAAGTTTGACTTGTTCTTTCTTAGCCAATGTGACCAAATCGAACGATGTGTCGAAACAATTGACAATGCTCGCCATTGTTTGCAGGCAAGGACTAAAAACATTTTTTAGCATTGTGAAATACAAATACTGATGTGATACATGTAAAAGTAAGGTAACTCACACCCCACTTTTGCATCTTTTATTTATTTGAAGCTTACTAGCTTGCAGCGATACTAACAAACAATGCATTATTATTGCATAGCATTGACTTAGCATGTTCTAAATGTACCTACGCTGACATTTCTTTGAAGAATTCTTTTATAACAAAAGCTAAATACATCCAATCGAACGAACCATCAGTACAAACATTATATTATTGTCCTAACCCAACATAGCAATCGCTTCTGCTATTATCACAACACAAGGTAATGCAATTGCCATGTATATCTGTAGGTACACATTATTTCTTTCAATTCACATAATTCGTGGCTTGCTTAGCTTTTCATCTTTCTTTACTCTTGCATATTTTTAAGTACCTACATGCATGCTTATTATTATTTATGCCTTAGCTTGCATAGAATTGATACAATGATCCATGTAATCTCATACAACATACAGATAGGTAATCCTGCTGTACATTATGTCGTAATAATCATTATAAATCTGCAGTATAGTTAGTGTGCCAATGTGCCATCAAGCATTAGCGCTTTGCTTTTGCTCTTAATGTCCGTTTTTACCTAATACTAGTAATAAATAGATGTTAGATTGTAGCTACCTTGCCTTAGCTGCCAAAGAATCCATGAATGAAACGATAATAACTCTGCTTTTGTATTTACAGTAAAGTATACTTACGTCAAATACCTTGACTTGAGGCAAAGAATGTAAAATTGTAAATACTAATCGTAGAGGTCTCATTGCCTCTACTCTGCACTGCAGCGTTACTGGATGTATGAACTAAAAAAGTCTATAATTATGGGAATTACATATTTTTAAATTGATGCACATAACTGCAGCTACTAATGGCTTTGATATTCTAACACAATAACGCTATTATGTAAAGAATACATTACATATAAAAGTACCTATTATTAAGTGTAGTTACCTAAGTCAAGTCAGCAAGTAATTGTGTAAATTGTAAAAGATAGCTAATAACAATTATTTTGTAGAATGACTGTGACAGACTGAAAATGAATCCTCACTCATATTCACACAGCAAGACGAGTACTAAACTAATACTCATATTAGTATCATAGTGTATGTCATGTCACGCCAAAATGAGAATGAAATGAAAACAAAAAGAATATAGTCTAGAACATAAGAGAGGAGGACAGAGCTTATGTTATTAAAATAAAAGTGTTATGATATGATTAGATTGTGCTGTGAGTGTGAGCTGAGTTTAAAAGTGAAGATTTCGTTGTTGGACTAATAAAGGCAATTTCATGTGGTTTTATGTGCATAAGGCTCATTATTGTGAATCCAACACATGTCCATGTGGTAATAAAGTCTTAATGTCATATAGGTACAGGTACTTAACTAACTAAACTTCAATTCTAACTTATGGCAATTTGTGTCTTCTCTTCTAATAAAATACCTGTTAATGTTGAATTGAATTGAAATGTAGTTAGTCTACGCTATTGTAATGCTGTGCACTTGACGTTGACTTGATTGACTACTTAAGTGTGGAAAAGTGGTCAAAAAACTCGTATAGTGTTTTAGCAAAACCCGTCTCTCTTTTGATTTGAATGAATGAATGATGAATCTGATTTATTTGGGTTTAAATTAAAGGACTGACTGACTTGACCACAAAAATTCTAAACTGATTGTGATTTTGCGAATATAGAGAGTGACTTGAAGTTGATCTCGATTGAAGACTATACTCACCTCACCATATAGTATTACTTGTATTGTACTTAAGTAGTGTAAGTATAATATTCTTCTGATAAATGTATCTATGTATGTGACTAAAGCACAGATTGGGGTCAAGTGAGAATGTAGTAAAGATCCTTCCTACAGCATATTATCTTCGTTACTTAGAACTTCTGCTACAAACTACAATTAGTTAGCTTTATCAGCTACCTGGCCTGGCCTGTATAATGTGTGTAGTTATAATATTATTACAATTGCCTCCATCCAATACTAATAAGATATCTTAATGATCATCTT
Organism: Tomocerus mixtus; assembly: GCA_034694165.1. Classification (NCBI taxonomy): domain Eukaryota; kingdom Metazoa; phylum Arthropoda; class Collembola; order Entomobryomorpha; family Tomoceridae; genus Tomocerus; species Tomocerus mixtus. The sequence continues at coordinate 10,207 of JAQFYC010007011.1, forward strand.
TAGGCTGTTACTGTAGACCTGTGATATTGTTCAGTACACGTAGAATTTCTTTACGATATTCGCATGACTGTCAGTGGTTTGGTTTAGTTTAGTTTGATTCTGTTGTAGTAAAGTGTGTTGTATTGTGTACTGATATAATGTGTTTGTGAGCATGAAACTTAATAATCCTTAGGTATTTCTAGTTTTACAAGTACATAGCTCAAAGGATAATATTACAAGCTATGTGGTACCATTTTGCTATAATAATTGTATCTAGTGTATGTACTGTAAAGATTTTAAAGTGTACTGTATTCTGTAAGGCTATCATATTTGGAATGAATGAATGAGCGGATGAAATATGCGTATGTATCTGTATGTAAGTTGGTATTATAATGTGTAGACGCAGAGAGAGATATCTCTGTGTGTGTATTATTATTATGAGTTTTTGATTTGAGATGAGATGCAGATGTTTTAGAGGAGCTTTAGGTAAGTAGTAAGTAAGAGAGTGACTTACGATTGGCACACGATTTTGGGTCAGGTAGTGCAAGTTGTCTTTGTGCTTGTACGATTGTGAAGAGGAATGTAAATGCGAGGATGATGATGTTGTTGTACATCTTCGTCGTGACTTTCTAAAATTCTTTTTGGGGTCAACTATCCACGACCAAGCTTAAAGCTTTACATCCAACCTGTACAGAAACAAAACAAAGTTATCAATTTGAAACTTAACTCATGTTTTTCTTTTCATGCAAATTAAATGTCATGATCATTTTGTCTATAATTGTTAAGTTGTAGTTGTAGGATAGCTATTTACCTTTACCGTATCATCATCATCATACCTACCATACCAGCATTCATGACCAGACCACTATCAGCTATGTTACAGTTAAATTCTTGGTATAACAGAAACAGAGAGTGTCTTACTTTATGTATACAAATGTCCCTAATTAAATAAATAAGTAGCTGGCTGAACCTGTATTATTACTGGCAAATCTGCGTGCA
>JAQFYC010007012.1:0-11184 GCA_034694165.1 Tomocerus mixtus
GGAAATTTCCAGCGTTTTATTATCAATAGCCAATCAGAAGTGCATATGGAAACAGATGACACCGAAGAATCTCAAAGTCAGACAAATTTGGGAGAAAATACGACAAAACGAAAGGCCCATATTATTAGCGAAGTTTGGCGAAGAGTGGGAAAATCATTTAATTTGACTGGTGTTGATTTTGATGGAGTTTGGTCAGCAGTGTGTGAATCTATGTGCGTATCATATCTTTACCTTGTCATTATAACTTATTAATAAAAATCCAAAGTGGCAATTCTTTAATAACACCATTGTTTCTCAACAGGATTCCGTTTTTGCGATGCTGTGCCAAGTTTTACGAACATTTGACTGCAGTTCCCACGCCGAAATGCTTAGAGCAACAAGAACATACTTTTGACAATTTGGTTGCGTACTTAGGGCTTCCTAACACATTTGAAGAGATATTTGATTCACCATTTGCTTGGCAAATGCCATACATGTATGCAGGGCTAAATCTTATTAAGCTGCCTATTGTACTACAGTCCGTGAAAATGTTTATGTTTAATAATATTTCTTTTTAACTCCTCAGGTGGGCTAATCACCCTTCAGTAGTTAAAATGATTGTGGAGACGGATAACTACACGCCAATTCCAACTACGGACTTACCAACATTGAGATCCCTTGAGATGCCAAAAATGCTCGTTGTGAAGTACCCACGAGTTGCTGATCAATTATTTCATCTACCTGATGATTATACTGAGCTAATAAATTCTGTTTCAAATTTTATATGTGAGAACTGCGATCGCCATGGCCCTCGAATTCCAACATTGTGCCTCATTTGCGGAATGATGCTCTGCTCTCAGGTGTGTATATTCATATACATTTATTTTATTTTACATGGAACTCAATCATTGTGGTCGGTATACTTGATTTTGAACTTTGGAAAATTATAGAGTTATTGCTGTCAGTCGGAACTGGGTCAAATGTTGGTTGGAGCTTGTACGTATCACGCTTACTTTTGCGGCGGTGGAAATGGAATTTTTCTACGTATTAGAGAATGCAAAGTAGTTTTTCTTGGAGGACGCAATAAAGGTATGTTATTAGTTATTAATTTACTACTGATGTGGAGTAATATGATTAATATTTTATATAAATGATTATATAAATCTAACGGCTAGTGGAACAAGAAGCAGTAATAAAGGTATTAATCCTATTTCTGTTGCTTGCGTTTGCTAAATTCAGTCATTGTTCCAACAACCTTGATACGCTAGAGTTAGATTCAGTCAAAAGGGTAGAGAAATGCACAAGTACAGCCAACACTTGTGGAATGCTTTTAGCCAGATATCACAATCAATTCGAAAACATTTCTAAATTTTCCTATAAATTAATGATTTATTAAATGGACACTACTGTTCTCACCTTTCAATCTGTGGATATTTGATGCACCTCATCATAGGTTAGGTTTGATTATATTTTCTAAAAATGTGAACATGCTTTTCTGGCGGTATCACTACAATTAAAACCAAAAGTATTGCGAATACAGTAGTTCAAACTGATGACTACATTTTCCGAGAAATTTTGCTAATATTTTTGCTATTCCGTGTAGCGTAATATAATTATTGTATTTACTTCTACAACAATATTTTTTATTTTCTGCCAGGTTGTTTTATGTCTCCACCTTATTTGGACGAATATGGAGAAACAGATCAGGGGCTTCGCCGTGGCAATCCAATGACTCTAAGCAAAGAAAAGTATGATATTTATCGTCGTATTTGGCTGCAGCATGCTATTCCTGAGGAAATAGCTCGTGTTACAGAGCACAGCTCCAGTATTGTTACAACGGAATGGCAGTATTTATAAAGAAGAAAGAAATAGAAGGGGCAAAATAATCATCGCTACGTACGACTTCGGAACATTTAAAAAATAAATGATTGAAGTTATAATACAGATGCAATGACATTATTTTTGATATCTCCAATTCGATCTGGAAAGGAAAATATTTGCGTACGTTGTAAGATCTTTGTGTATGTGTATGAATTAATGAAATATTCAAGAAGCCCAATAAGATCCTATACTGCATGTTTATAATATAACTGCTTAGAATTACTTGTTTATTCATACATGGCTATAATTGTAAGGAAATAATAATTATATCATATTGTAAGTACAGTAGAAGGTGCCATTGCATAACTGCGTGCCGTGAACCATGATTATAACGTACACGATTGTAACGTAAGGACATACCATGTCCTCCCTTGGGTCTCGGCTAGTCTCATACTCATTTCCAGTCGGTTGTGCAAAAAACAAACAATAGACCATTTGTAGATAATTTATTGGTCAATTTATTTTTATGCAATTATCAACAAAATCTACAGACGGGTTCAAGGGGACTACCGATTTTATTTTGTCATTATGAGCAGAGTTAGCAATACACTGAGCATTTTTTCGTAGAAATCGAATATCCGCTCATACCTGACAGCCCTTATTGGCCCTATTTTAATTCCATACCCTCGGAGTGCCTTCAACTGCTTTCGAGTTAATTGATTGCTCCTTGAAAGGTTTGATGTCATTTTTATCAGCAAATCATTCGAAAATTGCCACGGAGTAGCAAAACCGATTAACATTACCATTTGAATAGTCAAACACACAATAGCCAAGGCCATAAACATGACAACCATGTCCACAGTGACAATTTCGTGCAACCGGATGGAGCAGATACTTCCCATTAGCACTGATGAGGAAAACAGGATAATGAAGATCGGTAGAAGTGGTGGGATGAAGCTTTCATTGAAGATCTTATTCATCAACCACAGTTGTTTGTAGGCCAGAATTTGATTATTAAGGCTGCTTTCCTTGTACCTGCAAATTATCATAATTGCCATTTAAAGGTAGACAATTAATTTTATTTCTGTCCCTCCCGAGCTTAAAGTATGATCCCTTTACCTTACACAATTCATAATATTTAACAACTGTCGCTTATTACTTTTTTCCGTTGTATACCTGATGTATTGTAGAGAATTGTAATTCCGAAGAATGTAGAGTAGTATCCAAGCATATACATTTGTCCATGCATAACATCCACATAGCTGAGTGCCAATTTGGATTAGCAGAAGAAGGGTTGTCACCAATCTGTTGTCATAATATGGAGACACAAGAAAGGACAATTGATGTCGCCCTTCAGTTAAGCTCGCTATTGTTAGGATGACAAAGAAGACTCCAGTTATATACGGAACGAGAATTTTGGATATCAATGCTTCCAGTTTGCTTGACTTTTGGTCGCCACAATTGCCTAGAATTTAGACCAATTAATGCTTACCTTTTGTTATCACTTATGCATAGTGAGAGATATATAAAAGAGATAAATAATTAATATCATTTGTCGCGTAATCCTGCAAAGGTCATGCTTAACCTATTATCAGCTTCCGTTTATTCTCTAATCCTCCATCTTTTTTTCAAGATAGGTACCATATTTCATTATGGTACCGTACAAAATATAGGTTGGTGTTTATTATAAACACCTTCAATTGCTTACCTTTACTGGTTACACAAATTGATTGCATACAATTCAAAAGTGTGCTCAGTTCTTGCCTTTTCAGTAGAATAGATGTTAGTGAGATGATGAATCCAATATAGCCAATGATCCAAAGGAAAAGAAATACGATTCCCTTGTCGACTTGATAACTATTTGCTATTTCTCCATGCAATTGGAATATTTCGTAAAATAAAATTGAGAAGAAGATTAGTAAGAGAGATTTGATCGTGTTCTGGGATCTGGACACAGAATACGTGCTTGTGGAATTGTCCCATGATAAGGGAAACAGGCCTGTCCGGTGCCCCACGTTTACGTAGTACCCAATCCACGAGAAATTATTTTCATTGTTTAAAAATTCTGAAATTGTGCTTGTAATTGCATTTGCCTGGTTTATCGCTTTTGTTAACAAAGAATTGAATACCGAAGCGTCCGAAATTTTCAAGATTCGTATTCTTCTAAGAAAGTCCATTCTGAAAATCTTCCGTATGCGTCTTACGTCCGTCTTTTACCTTTCAGCATGAGAGTTTAGAATTACCTAAGTTGGTTTAAGGATTCTTCTAAATACACTGTGGATTCTAGTGAGATATCGATTAATATGTAGTGCCTTGCCCACAATATTATATAAATAGCTAGTAATGTGAAATGTTGATAATTAAGTTAATTATTAATTAAATTATTATTAATTAAATTAATCATCTGTTTATATATTCTTTCTTAATATTTTAGTTTATTAATAATTACTTTCCGTTCCAAGAATATATATACCGTAAAGGTTCTAAAACTTAAATATTAGGAATATTTCCCTAATATTAAATGCCTCAAATATAAGTGGGCCAAACCACAACACGAGTTCTTAAACGACCCATATAATAAAGCGGCCTTTATTATATGGGCACTATTGAATTGGAGTATATGTGTTTATTTCAGTCGCCATATATATATTAATATTTAAGTCATCTTCCATAAGCAGTTTTCAAGAATCTTCAACTAAAAATTAATGGACGACAGATGACCAATAGTAATCATCAATATATTTTGTCAAATATTATAAAGAATATCTTAAAATATAATGAAAGTTAGTAATACATCGTTAATTCATTTTTGAAATGAAATGCTCACGAGTGCGTTCATTTAATGTTTTGCAGGACTGAGTCAATTTGAGATTGGAGTTTTGGCAGAGGGACTCCATTATAATCTTTACGGTCTTAATTTTGTACGATGTTCTAGGCTTTATCACAAAGAGTTCATAAATGATATTGTTTTGTGAGAATTGAATTGAAATGCAAACACAGTTATGTGTCCTCGCTGATGCATATAAATTATAGAAGTAAACTAAGATTTATAAGTGAATTCACTATAATGATCAATACTCTTTTTGCCATTGCATTGCCCCTGTGTGAAAGTTTAACACAGGATGAATGGCAAAAAGAGGGACAGAGCATATAGTCTATTGCCATATTATTACGTATTCATGTATATAATACTAATCTTAAAATATCTAAATATCTAACGCTATGCTACTAGAATCCGACCCCACAAAAATTGACGGAAAACACGTACGTGGCCATCCTATATACATTTTAACCCATCCTAAACTCATTTTTAATAGAATAATCTTCACAACACTTTTATAATTTATATATCATATAAAATATTCACAGGTTTCGACATTTTTCTAATTCTTCTGTGAGGTATACGAGTACGAGTGCATGGTATATATTTATCCTTATCCATAATAAAATATTAAGTGTATTCAGACAAGGCTACTACGTCATGATCCTTACTAGTTTGATTACCTTTTCTGTTATAAGAATCCTGAAGTGTATTTTAGGTAGTCCGCGAAATATTTTGTAAATTATATCGGCAAAAATTAATTAGCAAAAGCTGGGTCTTAGGCGGTAGATTTTAGTAAAATAAAAACGAATCCTACCAAAGTGAAAGAGCTACAGGCATCTTTATGGTGTGTACTTGGAACCAAAAACCATGCAAAAATTTTTGCACAATGTAAATTTTAATAATTAAACGAGTGTACATATAACACAAAAAATGCAATTGTATCGTATTGTAAGCAAATTGTGATACAATTTCTATTATTTTTGAAATCTTCAATCCGATCTGGAAAGGAGAATATTTGTGTACATTCTATAAGATCTTTATTTATGTGTATGAAATATTCAAGAAGATAAAGAACATCTTATACTGTATATTTATTAACGTGTAACTTCTTAGCATTACTTGTTTATTCATGCAAATATCTACATATAAATGTATGGAAATTATATTAACAATTATATTGTAAGTACAGTACAAGGTGACGACCCTCGCATTACTGCGTGTCGTGAACCACGTCCTCTCTCGGGTATCGGTCAGTCGCACTTATTTCCCGTTGGTTTTCCAAAAAAAACAAAAATAGAGCATTTGTAGAGAATTTATTGGCCAATTTATATTTTAAGGAAAATCTACACGGAAGAAATACAGGGGTTCTACGTATTTTATTTTGTCATTATGAGCATAGATTGCAATTGACCAAGCAATTCTTGGTAGAAATCAAATATTCGCTCATATTTGACAGCTCTTATTGGCCCCAGAATAATCCCATACCCTCGGAGGGCCTTCATCTGCTTTCGAGTTAATTTATTGCTCTTTGAAAGGTTTGATGTCATGTTCGCCAACAAATCATTCGAAAATTGCCACGGAGTAGCAAATCCGACTAGCATTACTGTCAGAATAATCAAATTAACAATAGCCAAGACAATATAAATGATAACCATGTCCACAGTGGCAATTTCGTGTAACCGAATAGAGCAAAAACTTCCGACTAGCACTGCAAAGGATAACAGGATGATGAAGGTGGGAAGATACAGTGCCATGAAGCTGTCGTTGAACATTTTGTTCAATATCCACACTTTTTTGTAGGCCAGAATTTGATTATTTAGGCTGCTTTCCTTGTGTCTGCAAATTATCATAATTACCAATTAAAGTCAGCCAATTAATTTTATTTCGGCCAATTCGTTTACTTTACACAAATAGCAATTCATAATTATTTAACTACAACTGTCGCTTACTACTTTTTTCCATTGTGGAATTTGAATTAAAATTTTACCTGAGGTATTGCAGGGAATTATAATTCCGGAGAATGTAGAGTAGTATCCAAGTATATACACTTGTCGATACATAAGATCCACACAGATGTGCGATATTTTGGATCAGCAGAAGAATTGATTTCACCAATATATTGTCATCATACGGAGACACGAGAAAAGACAATTGATGTCGCCCTTCAATAATGCTCGCTGTTGTTAAAATGACAAAGAAGACTCCAGTATTATACGGAACGAGAATTTTGGATACCAGTGCTTCCATTTTGCTTGACTTTTGGCCGCCATGAGTGCCTAGAATTTAAAACAATTATGATTAGCTATGCATAATGAGAGATACATAAAAGAGATAAATAAATAATATCATTGTTGCGTAATCCTGCAAATATCGTGCTTAATTATTAAGTAGCGGAAGCTACTTTATACGATCACGTAGCCTGGGCGTCTGCCTTTCTGTCCGTAAACACGATAACTCTTGAACGGATTAAAATAAACTGTTCCCACTCTGTATACGTCTTTTGTTGGACAAGAGGGCGATAACATCCTATTATGGGGTCAATCGGTCAAAGGGTCACTGAGTTAGGTCAATTTGAAGTATATATGGATGCTAGTAACTTTTAAACTGTTCAACCTTTTTGAAGTGTGTCAACGGATTTCAATTCAAGGATAAATTTTTACTTTCTCACAATGCGCCAAGTCATTGGAGCAAAGTGAGATTTGTCCAAAAACGGATGTAACTTTTAAACCGTTCAATCTTTTTGAATTGTGTTAACGAAATTCAATTCAAGGATAAATTTTACTTTCTCACAATGCCCCAAGGCATTGTGGCAACTTGAGATTTGACCAAAAACGAACTGTATTATGTGGGACGATGTGAGATTTGACCAAAAATGGACTTGTTCACTGTTAACGGTTTGCACCTGTTCACTTCCGCTACTTTTTTATATACAGTTTTGCAATGTTTTATTCTATTATCAGATCCCGTTTATTCTATAATATTTTTTAATCATCTTTTTAAAAGGAGCTATTATATCAAATCAATATTATTAATTTAGGTTGGTGTTAATTACAAACACCTTCAATTGCTTACCTTTACTGGTTACACAAATTGATTGCATACAATTCAAAATTGTGCTCACTTCTTGTCTTTTCAGTAGAAGAGTCGTTAGTGAAAGGCAGTATCCAATATGGCCAATGATCCAAATTAAATAAAATACGATTTCTTTGCCGACTTGATCACTTTTTGTTATTTCTTCATGCAATTGGAAAATTTCGTAAAATAAAATTACGGAGACGGTTAGTAAAAGACATTTGACCGTGTTCTGGGATCCGGAGGACACAGAAAATGTACTTGTGGAAATGTCCCAGGATAATGGAAGTATTCCGAACCGGTGACCCACGTTTACGTAGTACCCAATCCAAGTGAAATTATTTTCCCCGTTTAAAAATTCTAAAGTTGTGCTGGTAATTGAATTTGCCTGGTTTATCAATTTTGTTAACATAGAATTGAATATCGAACCTTCTGAAATTTTCAAGATTCTCATTCTCCGAAGAAAGTCCATTCTGAAAATGTTCCGTGTGTGTCTGACGTACTACTTCTACATTTTAGCACGAGAGTTTAGAATTAAGTTGGTTTAAGGATTATTCTACACTGTGGATTCTAGTGGGATATCTATTAATATGTGGTGCCTGGCCCCATATTATATAAATAGCTAATAACGTGAACATGTTGATAATTAAGAAATCATCTGTTTACATATCCTTTCTCAATATTTTAGTTTATTAATGTTTGCTTTCCATTCCAAGAATATAGATACCGTAAAAGTTCTACGTAAGTCCCTGGGACTCTATTAAATATTTGGTATATTTTCCTAATATTAAACGCAGCGAACATAAGTGGGCCACTACACACTCTTAAACGGCGAATGGGGGCTTCTATTAGATGGGCACTATTGAATTGGAGTATGTGTTTATTTCAGTAACCGTATAGTAATATTAAAGTCATCTTCCTATAAAACTATACAAACTAAACTTCCATTAGCAGTCTTCAGTAGTCTTCACCATCAACCAAAAATTAATGAACGACAAATACTAAACATCAATATATAATTCCGTCAAATAGTATTATGAGCTCCTGTACAAATATAATAAAAGTTAGTAATTCACCATTAATTTATTTTTGAAAGGAAATACTCGCGGAGTCGTTTATTAAATGTTTTTGTAGGAGTGAATTTGAAATTGGATTTTTGGGAGAGGGACTCAATTATAATCTTTACGGTCTTAATTGTGTACGATGTTCGCCAAGCCTTATCACAAAGAGTTTATAAATAATATTCGCACCTCTCAAATTTTGTGAGAATTGAAATGAACAAACACAGTTATTTGTGTAAAACTATAAGATTTATAAGTGAATGGCCATATTATTATGTACTCATGTATAATACAAATCTTAAGTCAAGGTCTAACACTAAAAAATCCTTCTAGAATCCGACCCCACAAAAATTGACGGAAAACTTGTACGTGGCCATCCTATATAAATGTTAACCTATTCTAACCTCATTTGAAATAGAATAATTCTTCAGAGCACTTTTATAATTTATATATCATATAATATTCACCGGCTTCGACATTTCTCGAATTATTCTGTGAGGTATATGAGTACGAGTGGATGACGTATAATACCATGATAAAATAAGTAAGTGGTTTCACGCAAGGTTATAAAAGCATGATACAAGTCCTATTATTTTGTCTGCTTTATAAGAATGCTATAGAGTGTATTTCAGGTAGTCCCCAAAATATTTTGTAAATTATATTGACAAAATATAAATTTGTAAATGGAATAGTGATGGGCGTTAGGCAGTACAATGTGTAAAATTAAAACGTATCCCACCAAAATGAAGGAGCTAGGCATCTTGATGGTGGACTTGGAACCGAAAAACATTCGAACACGTTATTTATACATGTAATTGTAAAAATTAAACTAATGTATATGTAACACAAATGCAAGGACATTGGGATTCAAATTCTATTATTTTTGATATCTTCAACTCGATCTGGAAAGAAAAATATTTGTGTACGCTGTAAGACATGTATGTATGTGTATGAGTTCATGAAATATTCAAGAAGCCCAATAAGATCCTATACTCCATATTTATAATTTATAATATACTAACTGCTTAGAATTACTTAATTGTTTATATTCATACATGGCTATAATTATAGGGAAAAATTAATTATATTATATTGTAAGTACAGTACAAGGTGATATTGCATAACTGCGTGCCGTGAACCATGTCCTCCATTGTGTCTCGGCCAGTCTCATACTCATTTCCAGTCGGTTGTGCAAAAAACAAACAATTGACCATTTGTTGAGAATTTATTTGCCAATTTATAATTATCAACAAAACCTACAGGCGGGTTCAGAGGGATCTACGGATTTTATTTGGTCATTATGAGAAGAGTTGCCAATGTACCGACCATTCTTTCGTAGAAATCGAATATACGCTCGTATCTGACAGCCCTTATTGGCCCTATCTTAATTCCATACCCTTGGAGTGCCTTCAACTGCTTTTGAGCTAAATTGTTGCTCCTTGATAGCTTTGATGTCATTTTTATCAGCAAATCATTCGAAAATTGCCAAGGAGTAGCGAATCCGATTAACATTATCGTTAAACAAATCACATTAGCCATAGCGAAGACCATAAACATGATAAATACATCCACAGTAACAATTTCATGCAACCGAATGGAGCAGATACTTCCGATTAGCACTGATGAGGCAAACAGGATAATGAAGATCGGTAGAAGTGGTGGGATGAAGCTTTCGTTGAAGATTTTGTTAAGAATCCACATTTTATTGTAAGCAAGAATTTGATTATTAAGGCTGCTTTCCTTGAACCTGCAAATTATCATAATTGCCATTTAAAGGTAGACAATTTATTTTATTTCTGTCTCTCCCAAGCCTAAAGTATGATCCCTTTATTTTACACAATTCATAATTATTTAACAACTGTCAACTGTCGCTTATTACTTTTTGCCGTTGTGGCATTTGAATGAAAATTTTACCTGAGGTATTGTAGAGAATTGTAATTCCGGAGAATGTAGAGTAGCAACCAAACATATACATTTGTCCATATATAAGCACCACACATCTGTGCGCCAATTTGGATCAGCAGGAAAAGGTATTTCACCAATCTGTTGTCATAATATGGAGACAAGAGAAAAGACAATTGATGTCGCCCTTCAGTTAAGCTCGCTATTGTTAGGATGACAAAGAACACTCCAGTGTTATACGGAACGAGAATTTTGGATATCAGTGTTTCCAGTTTGCTTGACTTTTGGCCGCCACGAGTGCCTAGAATTTAAAACAATTATGATTACCTTGTTAGCACTTATGCACAGTGAGGGATAAAAGATATAAGTAATTTATATCATTTGTCCCATAATCCTGCAAAGATCCTGCTTATTCTATTCGGTTTATTCTCTAATCCCTCATTTCCCTTTTTAAGGTTACCTTGACGAGTATATAAGTAAAACTTTCTAGATGTACTTGAAAACGGCTCACTCAGATAGGACGTT
>JAQFYC010007013.1:0-11182 GCA_034694165.1 Tomocerus mixtus
TAACGTCCTATCTGAGTGAGCCGTTTTCAAGTACATCTAGAAAGTTTTATTCTTTCTTCCTTCTAGGTAACCTTAAGAACACAGTAATATAAAACTCATAGCGGCAATTTCCTACAAAATGATAATTCAAATATAACATGGGTTCCTTTTCTACAACGTTTACCACGGTTTATTCCACTTTTCAAATGAAGTGTTAAAATACTACATAACGGCAACACCCACAACCCCTTTATATTTTTCGATTTATTTCGCATACATTTTTACATTTGTTTCATTAAAGTGAATAAAGTCATAATATATTAATTTGTTTCAAGTTTTTATGCATGTTGAAAAGGGAAATATAGTACTTGTCTGCCACGCGGTACCGAAATGGTTCTCACGGACTTTCTCTCTCCATGAGACTGTTCCTACCCTCCTCAAAAACATGCATACCTGTTTGCTACGCTACAAGACTGGCAAAAAATTGCGAAACTTGGGCGTTTACACGGCAGTAGGTCTAACAAGTACAATAATAATATGCAACAAATGCAATTAAGCTATAGAATCCATGGGGAAGTCACACTTTGCGTGTTATCTCATATGAAATAAACCGTCAGTTGTAGAAAAGAAGCTTGTGTTATTAAAGTTTAATTACTAATTGTATTGTTTATCATTGTGATCATCATGGTCATCATTATGGTAATCGTGGTGATTGAATTTTCAATCTCACCTTGACCCATGTTTGGGGTAATGTGAAGTTGATAGTTATATTTCTAATGTCAACAGCTTTCCAATGATACCTCATTTGCATGTGCTGCAGTTTCAAAAATGGCGACGGAGTCAAAATTCAGAGAGGTTGGGGGTAGATTGACCTAATTTTTCAATGGTGTCACCAGAGAAACTTCCATATTATGCTACCCTGAAGAAGTCGATATCTCAAACCGTTTTTGAGTTATGGAGTATGCAGACGAACAGACAGACATGACAAATCCATAAAGGAGACAGGCTCCTTAATAAACATTGCTCAATGAGTGAAGAAATTGAATACATGGATTTCTTAAAATAAGTGAACGCATGCAATGGTATTTCTGTTTACGAATTTGCTTGATTTGATTGCCCTTCACATCACACGCTAGGTCAATAAATTTGCATACAGTAAACGACCTTACTTTAACTATGTATGTAGCTACGTATAACTATGTATGTATATTGTATAACTTACTTTTCATGTAACAATAATCGAAGTCTATAGAGTGTTGGAAAAACATTGAGACCAATACTGACAGCAAAAGAGTAATATATTATTACAGCACGTATTCAAAAGAGAGCAAGCGAATTTCAGAAAACCATGAAAAAAATATACGATTTCAATTCCCTGAAATTGAAAGAGGGAAACACTTTTATCAAAGCATTAACTACCGTGAAGAAAATAATCCTGTTTCCAATAGCCGTTGTATATACAGTGATAGTAATTATCGCCTCCTTAATAGCTGTATTAGCCCTGACTATTCCCATTTTCTTGTATAAGCAGTTTATTATCATATTAGGGAAATGCTTAATACCAGGATCAAAAATTCTTGCGAATTTGGACAATTGGATGGCGCATGGCTGTGTCTACAGGGGTACACATCTGCACCTCTTTTTGCAACTGAATTTGGAAGGAACAATATTCCTCCAGGATTTTGTTGATCAATGGGAAACCAAAGTTATGAAAATCTTGAACCCCGACGGGAAACCGAAATTCGTCGAGCTTACCTATTACATTAAAACATGGATGGGCTACAGTTTCTACAGAGAAGATAAAACATTCACATTGGAAAACCATATCAAATTGTACAAAAATCCTGAACCGAATTCAATTATCACTCGGGAAAAACTGGATAAAATTAAAAAGGAGTTTTTGGATACATTATTTGTACAAAAACGAAGCCCATGGGAGATTTTAATCGTGAACAATTGCATAAATGCCTGGGAAGAAGACGGGAAAGAACATACGGTCATCATCCTTAAAATTCATCACTGTCTCGCAGACGGGTATGCGACTTTACTCTTATTTTGGGAAGCATTTGCGGGACAAAATTTGGATTTGCTGAGTAAACCAAAATCGGCTTCATTGAAGTTAGGGTTCTTTGGGCGAATAATGATGTTATTGAATGGAATGTATCACATCTTGGCATGGAATGTAAGGAGTACCTTCCTTGCGGTTTACGACTTGGATATTCTTTTTGCGAAAAGTGATTGGCACGATAATAAACTTAAACCTGATACGATTAACGCAACCCTGAAACCAATTGATTCTTCTGCTGTTAAGGAAATTAGCCGGCAGTACGATGTTAGCATTACTGCTGTTCTTACCGCAGTTTGTTCAGGAGGTTTCCGACGAATGATGGAAGCCAAAGGACGAAAATCTCCAAAAAGTATTCGCACTTCGTTTTCCCTACCTTTGCCAAATCATCCACCAAGATTGACAACACATTCGTAAGACTTTTAAATAATCAATTCTCTCATTTTATCTAATAAAATCAGAAATCATAGAGCCAAAGAGAAAGAAAAAATCATTATTTAAAAAAATTAGAGTAAATACGTAGAGTAATAATGACTGGAATTTTCCCATGAATTGATAATTGATAGGAATTTATCCGTGACCCTTTATGCAATAGTAAAAATTAAGTGTAATACTTATTATGTTTAAGATTCATCACTGATTTTGAAGTACCCATTTGCAATGTGAATGACAAGAGACGCCTTCAACTCATCGATATTAATATGAAAAACAATATTTCTGGAGCGTTGTTCATTGGGTTTCCACTCCTCAAATGGACATTACTCCCTTCCCCAATATCATATAAAAGTACTCCCGTGGTTATACCAAGCCTAGATGTAATGTCTCTCTCCACGGTGCCACTGCCAATGCCAACACCCGAATCTGGGACGGAAATCTTGGGCTGTCGTTTGAAGCAAGTTTACAGTGCATGCGATTTGACTTTTATTGAAAATTATTGTAAGTTCCATTTTTGAGATTTTTATAAAATATAATAAATAGGTATAGATAAATTATATCCAGATTTCTAGAAGATTGTTCATTTATTTTTTTATTTTCTGCAGCCATTACGTTTTTATTTCTCAAATATAAGAACAACTTCTTCCCAGCTGTAGGGATCCAGAGATATCTTCTTGATAACGAAGAGGAAATATATTATTTAGAGAAGTATATGGCCGAAGAACTGAACTATCTTAGAGGTTTATCTATTGTGTAATTGATTGTGATACACAGACGAAATAAGTAATTTCAATTTATCAATAAAAATTGTTTGCTAAACAGAGATATTAGATACTTGTAATATACCTAATAATTATTAAGTCATACTTGTTTAATCATAATCAAATTAATCATACATTTAATAATTATAAAATAATTAATACATGCACCACGATGTGTAAAAATATGCAATTTGCTAAAGCCGGAATTGAGATTTATTTACACCATGCATTGGCAACACAGAAAAAAATGTCTAGCAAAGTTCTACCGGTCTACCGAATTTTTAATTTCAAAGTATCATGCATATTATCAAGAAAACACGTTTCAAAGCAAACATATTAATAAAGATTAAAGAAACCAATTTATTATTTAACCGCATTGCATTAAATTTGCATTACAGGGGAGATATATTATCTCTCGATGAATTAAATGTTCTGTAAAAAATATTCTTTATCAGTGTATCCCTCAAAGGGTACATTACTGTAAAACTTCTTCTTAATGACTACCGATTTCTTCTATAGATATGGTTGCGACTCGGCTATTCTCAAGAGGGAGTAAGGTGACTTACATACGGTTTGCTTGCCTTCGTGTGCTAATGATTGGAAAACAGACAATCATTTACGTATTGATTCGTTTTGGCACTTGAGTAAATACAAACTAAAACTATTTATTGACTAAAGATAGTTGTACTAAATGTAGTAAATATACAAAATCACCTAATCTAAAAAGACGATTATATGAGCAATTAGTGCATATAGCCGAGGCACACCTAAATATAAATTAGTTTTTCACATTGTTGTCTGACATCCAATGCACAGACTCCATGGCCCTCTCCACAGTTCTCCTTCCGACGCCAACCCCTCCCTCTGGGACTGAAACCATTGGCTGTCTTCTTAAAATAAATGCATATTTTCATTTTTATGACATTGTTGTACGTAGTTCAATATAATATTCCAGAGCTTAAAGTACAAAAGAATATTTACATTAAAATCGTTTATTTGTACAATTTTACGATAAATAAATTATAAAAGCGTATTACCACAGCACACTCATACTCGTCAATCATCTTTACACTTTCATTTATTTTTTCCCCAATATTTCAACAAATGCTTTTGACTTTTTATTTAATTTTATTAAGATTAGAAGAGGATTATTATTGTTCATATTTAATTTGCACACGGAAATATTTTGCATAATATGAAGTCAGACTCTTCGGAGATAACACTTTAACACGTACATCTTTGTTCTCAAAAAACATTTCCCATATTATAGCAATTTTTACAACCCTGCTTAGCTAACAAATAAACCTTTACAAAACGGATGTACAGATAAAATACAGTGGTTGCGAAAGTGCTAAACATAGACTGCCGGTTGTGCAGATTGTAATTGATATTTTACAAGACATGATATATTATCAACATAATATAGTATAGTACTGAATTCTTACGCAATCTCACAGTACCCCAGGTTTGGGGTAAATTGGTATTCATATTTTGATTCTTACGTCAACAGGTATTGTTGTTATGCATGTATATATTCATATTTTAAAAATTTGTTGGCGTGGCCATACCCCGTGCAGAGGTTATCATATTTGATTCAACAGCAAATCGGTTCTTTGTTAGAAACAACTCTTTCAATAATCTTGAACTACTCGAAAGTTGCAGCATCCCCTGACAGACCACCTATGTATAAAGTGGTCCAACCACTTAAATAGGTAATGCAATATTTGCGTGCAATATGATATTTACCTACATGCATGAGTTGCAAAGTGCAGACTTGCAAAATACAATAAATATTTTTCTATGCATATAGTATGTAGTATTTCTATGTAATAATGTACATGCCAATTATATTTACTTGTGTGTCGATATACCAGCCAGTAACTAAAAAAATTTTATTGTGGAGCACAACTTTTGAGGTGATTCGGTTTTGAATGAAATATCCATTTTAGGAAGCATTTTTATACCTATTACACGGAACAACTATTTACTCTAGATTTTTAAGCAAAAATCACAATGAAGGGAAAGTATGATTTGAGTTCATTCACAAATACCAATGCCGGGGCAAGTGTGATAAAAGGACTGAAAAAAGTGCTTCTATTTCCAGTCGCTTGTTTAAACACAATTGTATCCCTAGTCCTTTTTTGGGCACTTTTATTTGTGACGGCCATTCCCCTTCGTCTGTATAAAAAATTAGTTCTTATGTTGTCAAAGGTCGTATTACCAGGATCAAGAATGCTTCCAGATCTGGACAATGTTGTAGCACACGGCTCAATTTACAAATCCACAGGCCTGTACATTTCATTACAACTGAATTTTGAAGGTCGGATGGATTACGAAGGTTTTCTAGAGCAGTGGGAGAATAACGTCATGCAATTGAAAACACCGGAAGGGGATCTGAAGTTCCCCGAATTGAAGTGCTACATACAGTCATGGATGGGCTACAGTTTCTACAGAACTGATGAAAAGTTCCAATTAAGGAACCATATTAAGGTGTACGAAAATCCAGATCCAGAACTTGGTTCTATGTTGGATAGGGAGAAAGTTGATAAAATACGGACGGAATTTACTGATCGAGTATTTGAGGATAAAAGAAGTCCGTGGGAGGTTTTAATTCTACACAATTGTCGAAATATGGAAGATGAAAAGGACGAAAAAGAGTTTTCAGTCGTCGTTCTGAAAATACACCACGCTCTGGGCGACGGCTATGCAGTTTTATTATTGTTTTGGGAAGCATTTAGTAAACAAAGTTTAAAAGTTCTACACACACCCAGAGCAGCTTCCCTGAAAAAGAGTTTTCTCCAGAAAATCAGATCCATCTTGTCAGCAGTTTGCCATGTTTTGGTATACATGATGCGGCCCTCCTTCTTGTACGTATTCGATCAGGATAAATTATTTGAAAAATCCGCTTGGCATGATAATAGACACAAATCGGACATGATTGCAGCAGCTCTGAAGCCAATTGAAGGATCATCAATTAAGGAAATCAGTCGAAGGTATAATGTTAGTGTGACAGCTGTTTTAATTGCAGTATGTACAGGGGGATTCAGAAGAATGATGACAGCCAAAGGGTTCCCTGCTCCAGATATGATACACAGCTCCTTTTCATTAGCTCTGCCAAATCATCCACCACGACTCACTACACATTCGTAAGAAATTCTTTGAATACATTCTTTTCAGCTGAAATAAACCATTTTTTGAGTTATATACGTTCGGACGGACGGACAGATCGTTGCAGCTTCTGGACCACTTAATAAAATGACGAAAAATTCTCACTCCAATAAATTATTTATATGATACTTATTAATAAATAAGTTTGTAATCTTGTTTTAGGTTCATAAGCGAAGTGGAAGTGCCCATTTCTAATTTGAATGACAGGAAGCGTCTGCAGCTCATTAGTAAGAATTTCAAAATCGGTGTGCGAATGAGTTTGGTTGCTGGAGCACACATTACAAAATTATTTTTGCTGCCCATACCATGGTCCCTTGAAAAATTATCTAACATGAACAAAATGAAACCTTGCGACACCATGACTCTGTCCACCGTTCCAATTCCGATGCCTAACCCTCCCTCAGGAGTTGAAATACTTGGCTGTCGACTCGCTCAAGTGTTCAACAGTTGTGATTTCTCATTTATTCAAAATGTTTGTAAGTGGTAGTACCTAATACCAATTTTAATTGCGCAAGCAGTTACCATAAATGCTGCAATAAACGTTTAAAAGGCTCTCCTTCAAATTTCGCCACTGTTCGAGTGATTTAAACTATAATTTCCCCAGAATTTATTACAGCATTTACGGTGGATATTAGCATTTGGAACACATTTTTGATATTGCAAAAACGTAATACTTTCTGATTGTTTTGCAGCTCTATCAGTCTTTTATCTGAAGTATAAAGGTCAATTCTTTGTACATTTTGGCGTTCAAAGATATCTTATAAAAGATGACAGGGAAGTTTACGAAATGGAGAAGTACATGCTTGAAGAAGTGAACCATTTATTAAGAGATTTATCCATAGTGTGATGCGATTGATGGCAATTTACCATCAATCAATGAATTGGACTATTGGACTCATCTGGGATAGCTGCTCTTCGATGTATGCTCAATATGTAAGTGAAATGGGAGTGCAGTGAATGCTGAAGTGTACATTACAACGATCTTTTTTAAAATTGAATATTGGGATTGTGATAATAAAGAAACTGTCAAGTACATTTTATTTTATCTCCATTTTAATTAAGTTGAGTATAATTTTTTGAGCTACAAGTTTGGAGCGTGGTTTAATGGCATACTGCAGGATATGTATTGGACAATTAGTCTATTGCACCTTAGTACCTATGTTATGTAACACTTATAATACTAAGGAATTAAAATAACCTTAAACCATAAACATGTAAATCTACTTTGCCGAGACCAACATTCGCATTACATAACATTATAATTTAAAAAGCCTCACAAACAATTTAAATAAATAAACCATTGCAATACGAATGCAAACAAGTGGTTGACTGATTAGTTCTAGACAGTGCCACTAATGTTCCAGTTTTGCTGATGACCATATATTATAGTTCAAATGAAATATTATTAGAGCCAAATTCTCAGGAATATTAAACTTAATTCTCTAACAATTTTGTATATAGATGAAAATTCTTGAAGTGTAATAAACCCCAGTGCCCTTCTTATCAGGTTAAATTTTAAATTAAGTACGTTGATACGTAAACATATTGGCTTTCATAAACATTCGTAATCCCATGATGGGAAAAGTAACGACTAAACTGGTATTTTTATTTACACTGCGTTTTTATAAGTGTAAACGCTATCGACATACATTCTTATTAAAATAGATTACTGCTCGTACACGCAACACAACAACGCAATTTGAATCGCCTTGCTATGTGGTCCACTGGAATGTGGGAAACTATATGTTTGTAGAAATAAATGCGGACAAAACAAAAAATTATAAAAACAGATCATTAGTTATAAATCGGTCAACAAATTTTTAACGTGACTTATGCCACGAACTGTTCCAGCACTGATAATAATTAATAAATCCAGAATAATGCTACTGCTTTAAAGCTATTAATAAAATCAATTGATTTAAATAACAGCCCTGATTGTGATGATTCTTTCAATCAAACAGCAATTCTCTTATAGTTGCATGCATGCCCCATGAATGAGCCAAAAGTATTGCTAAACCAATCATTATATATGATTCAAAAATTTCAAAATAACTCGCATTAAAGCAAAGTATTCTTATTTGTAAGATAATTGTGGTCTGTAGAAAAGTGTGAAGTGTCCATTTACCTCTATGAATGTGAGAAATTTTGGAATTTACACCTTACACAATATACTTACTCTTACTAACTAAAAGATCACAAAACATGAACACCCACGCATTTTCCTCTTGCAGCAATTTTCGCTTTAATTCATCTTTTAAACAACATTCTATTAACATTATTAAAATAACCTGCAGAAAATACTTCATTCGTAGTATGAAAGAATTATTTTATCAGTGGAATATTTCACCATACAGCGTTTCCCAAACTTTTGCATGATCTTTAATGTAAGCAAAGTTAAATGTCAGTACATTTAGTTCCTAAGTGTATATTTGTATAGTTATTAAAGTAAAAGCAAATATTATAAGTATACAGTACAAACAAACACCGACTTTTTAATATGAATAAAGAAATATTATATTTACTTTTGCCATTGTACTGAACACATGCAAGAATTTGAAGTATTTATTACCCAATGATTATTATGGGAATTTTGCATTGTTGATCTTTGTCCTAATGTTTTGTACACCCTACAGAGTACGAGAGTGTACGAGGGGGAACGGACGGGTTCTACCACCTTGGACCGTTTACACATTATTCTAAGCAGTTTAGGAGAATTTTGAAAACAACAGCTCTTTTAAAAATTAATTTAGTTGAGCCAACCAGTTTGACAGATCCATCATGCATAACACAGATGGAAAGATAAGCACCGGGACAATGATATTGAAAAGACTGAAGAAAATTGTCCTTTTCCTATTAGCTTGCATAAACACTGTTGTCTTTATCATCGTCTACTTTTCAGTTTCGCTTTTACTCGTAATTCCAGTTTTCTTGTATCAAAAAGTGGTTTACATACTTTCAAAGATCTTTTTACCAGGATCAACAATGCTTGCAAATCTTGATAATTTGATGGCCCATGGTACAGTGTACCAAAATAAAGGTTTGTATGTGGTGCTCCAATTAAATTTTGAAGGCCGCATGGACTACAAAGGGTTTATTGACAGATGGGAAGATAGGGTCATGCAACTAAAAACACCCGAAGGTACCCCGAAGTTCCCCGAACTTAAGTGTTACATACAATCTTGGTTGGGATACAGTTTCTACAAAACCGATGAGGACTTCAGGTTGGAGAATCACATTAAATTATACGAAAATCCAGAAAATTCCAAAATATCTCGAGATGAAATTGATAAAATCCGAATGGACTTCACCGACAAGTTATTTGAAAAGAAACGAAGTCCCTGGGAGATCCTAATTGTGAATAATTACGAAAGTATTGAAGATCAGCATAGTAATGAAAAAGAGTTTTCTGTTGTTATTTTGAAAATTCATCACTGTATGGCAGACGGTTATGCAACGTTGCTTCTATTTTGGGAAGCTTTTTCTGGACAAAGTTTGGATTTACTTAATAAACCAAAAGCAGCTTCGTTGAAAAAAAGTTTGCCAAAGAAGGTTTTGACGATTTTATCAGCAGTGTTTTATTTTATGCTGTTTGTGATGCGTATGCCTTTTTATTACATATATGACATTGATAAACTTTACCTGAAATCTGCTTGGCATGATAATAAACATAAATCGGATATGCTAGATTGCACTCTCAAACCAATTGATTCTGCTGTCATTAAGGAAATCAGTCGGCAACACAACGTCAGCGTCACCTCTACTCTAATTGCAGTTTGCACAGGTGGTTTCCGAAGGATGATGGTCGCCAAAGAGTTCCCAGCCCCTGAGAGCATACGATCCACTTTTTCACTACCTTTGGCAAATCATCCACCCCGGCTTACTACGCATTCGTAATATAATTTTATTAATTATGATTAAGGGTAACCTCCATGTCCAGCAAATCCATGTGTTTTTCTTCTCCATCAGGTCATGGAGAACTCAATTAACTTTCGATCAAACCAAATGAATGAGCCAATTAATTGTATATTAGCTATCAAGGAAGAATACATCATTTCGTTTTTTTGTGAACCTGTCAAAAAAATCTAAAAAATTCTTTTGGGAAAAATTTAGATTTTTTTGACACAATTACAAGTTAATTTTAAAGTCGAGAATCACTTCTCCGAGCAGGATCATTTAAGGCATCTCTAGAGACGTTTTTGATCCCACATTTAAGTTAGGCTTGATGTCTTGATATCGCAAAATTTTCAATTTTGTATAGGAGTTTACATGGACGCTTAAGTTAGTGAAGTTCTCAATTTGCTCAGGGTACAGCCGACCCTTACAAGATGATAAAATGATACTAAATAAGCTATTTTTTATAAATTTATTAGGTCCAGTATTTCATTAAAATTTAAGTTGAAATTTAAGTTGTTCATTTAAGATATCATTTAGCAGAACAATTTTCATGCTATTTTAATTTCTTAAGCTATATATGAACTGACTCTTCAGGTATTGATTTATTTCCTTTTCAGGAGGGAAATCATCAATATATAGGTAGAATATTTTGAAATAAATAAAAAAGGGAGGGAGTTAAATGAAATAACATTTAAAGGTACCGTCCTATATATTATTTATTTCGTATAGAAAACACCTAAATGTTTCCGTACAAGTATTTTGCATCTATTTACTTGTCAACTCTACTACGATTTGAATAAATATCTGTTTCAGATTCGTCAGTGAGTTTGAAGTGCCCATTTCTAATCTGGAGGACAAAAAGCGGGTACAGCTCATTGAA
>JAQFYC010007014.1:0-11181 GCA_034694165.1 Tomocerus mixtus
AATCTCACAGCGCCCCACATAATAAAGTCCGTTTTTGGTCAAATCTCACATCGCCCCACATAATAAAGTCCGTTTTTTGTCAAATCTCACATCGCCCCAATAAGTTGGGGCATTGTGAGACAGCAAAATCCTTGGGTTGAAATCCGTTAACACAATTCAAAAAGATTGAACCGGTTAAAAGTTACAGAGTAGTTTTCGTACAAGATGTACCCCCTGTACCCCTTGGGGTGGTCCGATTTGGACCATTTGCATAGCCATCCGTCCCGTTATATCAGTGATCACGTATGCCAAGTTTGGTTGAAATCCGTCCAATACTTTAAACGTTATTTTGTATGCGGACGGACGGACGGACTTTACGAAAGCATATCCAGCTTCGCTGGTAATAATATAAGGCTTGTTGCACGACAGGCGAAGGTAGTTTCACAACAAAATTACGAGATTCAATCTAGGCAGTAATTAATGAGTTCCTAATTGAAGTACAGTCCCTTCTATTCTAACACAATAATGTATATATGCGTCTTCTTATCTATTTTTTCTATGTTTGCTACCCTGGACTGTCCGTGATACTGAAAGAAGGCCCACAGCCATGAAGATTGCCATCTGGACCAATTTTCCACTTTTACTAAGTCGAAACATTTTTAAATTAAATGTTTCAAATCTCTGTTGAAATCCAAATATTTTAATTATTCTCTTGTCAATACACTAATAATATTTTAAATGAATTGTGACAGACGGATGGAATTAGGTAAATTGGTAAAAGGATACAATGCAGATTACGTTATCAGTTATCATTATCACCCCCAGTAGTTTACATTCAGGTTAGCAAATAAACCATGGCAAATACGGATATTATGATGAATATACAGGAGCCAAAAATGACAAAATTATTTGAATTTCACAATGCCCCACATGATGCAGTACGCTTTTGATCAAATCTAACACTGCCCCAATTAGTTGGGGCTTTCTGAGAAAATATAATTTATCCTTGCATTGAAATCCGTCGACAGAATTCAAAAAGTTTAACCGGTTAAAACTAATAAAGTAGAGTAAAGGAACCCTGTGCTCCATCCAGTGACCCCTGGACCGATTTAACACATTTACGAATTTATCCGAGCTAGGTACCCATGCTATTAAAATGTGGAAACAAAATTCGAAAAATTTGGCCCCTACAAAAGTTATAGCCTGAAATCAGTCGTCGGACATCAGATATCTTTCGACCAAGGGACACAAAATGTATTCTCATAAATGTTTCTACTGGACGACCGATCCATTAATAAATAAATGAACATTTTTAAAAGCTTTACTGTTAACAAATGTTTGTGACGATAAGCATAATTATAATGATACTGTCATTTGATACCTCGATACCAGTTAAGTATCAATTTGACATATTACTATAATATCATCTGAATACTACAATGCAAGTATCACTCACAATACACATAATTTATTTATTTATTTATTTACGAACGAACAATTTCCTCACAGCGGGTAGGAGGTAATTACATTGTCGGCAATTAGAAATCAATTAATATAAGTTAGATTAGAAATGGGAATATCATTTAAATTACATATTATTGGTATTGTATTATACTAAAGATAAATTATTACAAACATCATCAATACAAGAGAGGTCGCAAAATGTTTCTGACTGAGAAGGTATTTTTTCAGCAGCTTGCAAACTCAAGTAGTATAGCTTCAATTTTTAAAACTCATATTATTCATAGAATAACAATATTGAAAGCGTGCTTCTAAAGCTGAAATGTGTACTTGAACTTTAAATATTGCTAATTTACTCAAAAACTAATAAATTAGATATACTATATGTGTTATTCGAAATCAATTAAAAAACCCACTACAATTAATTACAGGTGCTCTATGGTGTTGTAAATGTTTTGTTTTTATGCAGTTTGTATGACGAAAGTATTCCTTATGAACTTGTGATCGGATGTTCCTTCGCAGATCTTGGGGAGTGAGGTCATATTCTGAACTCAGAATGGACTTCCCTGTTATTACACATAATATTTAATTATGTTCACAAATTACTTTGTAGAATGAGCGAAAGATTATCCTTTACGTCTGTCGTAACAAAAAATTTCTCACGATGCATTTACAGAAACAAACTTGGCATTTAACAAATTATTTTACATAATATACAGATAGAAAGAGATTGACGCAAACATCGCCTACTAGTACACAAACATAATTATAACTGGGAAATCCGCATTGTTTTTAAGAAACAATCTTTAAGTGTTCTTTAATCAGACTCTTAACATTGAAAATAAAAAATAGAAAACACGAAAAATTCCATTTCCCATTTATCTAAATTCAGAATGGTCTAAATTTAATTAAAAATGGAAAGGTGTTGTAATATTGTGACATGTTTTGACGAAAGATTGAAACAATTTAATCTTAAAATCCGCCACAGAATATCTCACCGTATTTTAAATACGCATTTGATGTTTAATTTGAAAGTGATTTTTAGATAAAATTTATATTTTACATAAATATTACGAGTGCGCACGCGGTTATCCTAATCCCAGTATGTGATTTCTTATAACAAAGGTGAGACTAATCCACTTTTAATGAAAAACTAGTTTGTGTAAACGTTAAAGGAATATAGCGAAATAAACTTTTCTGTTTTAATGCGAATTTATTGAATGCAAATAAATGTACAAATATATTAATAGTAAATGGAGAATATTATAACACCGTAGAATCCCTTCCATCGATTTTCATTATGACTGAAATTCGATAAAGCGACATTTTTTCTTTTGCAACCTTTTGAAAAATTCTACGTCTTGACAGTCTGCATCTGGAACATTGCCTAATAAGCTTTTGGGAAGAAAGTCTTTTGAAAAATATTTGTGCAGTGCTTTAGGTCCGCCGTAATTGACATGAATCCTGTCCCTAAGCTTCTTCTTGATTAAATACTTAAAAGCATTGTAGGTTGCTGCTCCAACTAAAGGAGTATTTACGGTAAATACGCCGCCAATCTTGACTGGAAACGTATACTGAAAAATACAAAATATATTTTAAGTATTTTTGGCTCTAGAATTTTTGTAAATTTGAAAATTTTAATTCTGTGTTGATTTTTAAGGATTTTTAATATTTCTAGAGGACCATTCAGGTACATGGGTACATGAAAATTAAACGACAATCAAGTCAGTTTTTATACACAAACTTTACTTTAAAGGAAAACAAAAAAAAAATGATTTAAGGGGGAAGTGTGTTCAAAGCGGGTAAAAAATCGCGACATTATTAGTGAATGGCCCCTTAGATAGTGCAATGTATTTATTTACATTGTAAGCCTTGATTCCCATGAGGATTTGTTGCCGGGTGATTTTTGAAAGGATGTAGGCAGATTTCATGTGCGTCACTCCAGTACAGTCAAGAATCGCAACGAATCCGTTCTTTTGGTTGTCAATGGATTTCATTAACTCGTCAAGTCCGTAGGAAAGGGCCACGCCCCCGTGGTCAAAGTCAACTTCATCCGGATCGTAATATCGGGCTTTGAATAGGACAACTTGTCTCCCTTCGTGATCCCTTTGCTTGAAGACGAGGATCCCTTGGTGGTTTCGGATCGCCTCGTGATTAAAAAGAGGCTGGATCTCAGAATGAAAGGGGATGCGCAGCAAGTGTTCTTGTGTCCGTATCATTTCATCGCTGGAGTGAACCATTTGGACCGCTTCATCCAAATCGTACTCCGTGAAAATTAAAAAACGAATGAGAATTTCGTCATCTTTTTCAATCAGCATTGTGTTGTAGAAATCTGAAAACAAAATCAGTTAACATAACATTAACTTAATGTGCCAACAGAAAAATTAAAAAATAATTCGAATTAATTTAACTAATAATGTTAGGATTAGCATAACTGGCCGAACCCTTTTATTTTTCATTCAATAGGACAACAAATGTTATAATAGGCGTCAGCCTACATTTTCGGTGAAAAATAGTTTTTCCCATAATGTACGAGTTTGAAATGTATAATTAAGTCATTCAAAAAATATTGAATGAAAAAAAAAATCAATTTAATCTAAATTTATATTGTGTTTGAAACCAAACAATAACATTTTCGAGAAAAAATACATTTGAAATTTGAAATCTACCAACAAGGTCTAAAACTAAAACCTCTTTTCTAAATCTCAGTTGACAATCTTCTAAAATGCATTTTCAAGTTTTCACTGCGTTTATGCTATGAAACACTACCATTGTGAAAAATCTGAAAATAAATATTTCCCTGAAAAAACCTAAAAAATATGAAAAATTAAATTAAAAATGCTTTTTGGGTAAGTTAGAGCTAAAAAAATTTGACACACCTCATAATAAATATTTTTGCAATGCAAATCTTTCATGCTATGAAATAGTTAGGACTTATAATCTAGCGAAGTACATAAAGTCATTCTTTCTATTCCCTGAAACTGAAAAAATATTTAAAAAATAAATAATTTTGAAAATTACCTCCAAGCGCTTTTTTCAATTCCCTTAAGTACCATTCGTCCGAGTTCTCAATTATCGATAATTTTCTCTCAGCTTTGACTAACTTTGCCGTTGTTTTACAGTTTTTGCTAGTTTTCTGTATCTGTCCACCTTGAAACTTTGAGATTAATCCCGAAACTTTAGGAAAATTTTCCTGCTGTCGATCTCCTAAAGCTACGCTCATTTTAATTTCTCGCTTTCCCCCAAAAGTCTAAATCTGACACGAATCTGCTTGCTTCTAGTTTCAAAATTTCTAAAATTCTAAAATTCTAAAACAATCTGCAATTCAAATCTGTCCTGTTATATTTCACTTTTGAAAGAAATTCAGATTTTCGAAACTTTATGTGAAGAACCAAAATATTCCAATCTGAAATCTCAAAAATAAAAACAAAGCTATTGCTCAGCTATATTTTCGAGAGATGTGGAATCTATAGTTTTAGCACTAAAAGTGAAGAGGATGAGAAAAGGTGGCAAGCTTTTATACATTAAATATCATCATAAACTTTATTTTGCATTCTGCTAAATGCAAACTATATGTTGTAATGTACATATCATAATTATTGCTAAATAATATCTTAAAACTCCATTGTTATTGTAATTGAATTGTTGGAAATTCTAGTAAGCAGTAAGTAAGCATTAGCAGTTTTATTATAAGCCTGGGAAAAATTGCAAAAAAGTCTAATCTGGTTTTTCGCTCTCTGTTTTCACAGCTGAACAGAATGGTGGCAGGGTTCCATTTCCATAAAATGCTCCAAATCGTTGCACACCAATTAAATTTTTTTTAAATGAGGAAATAAAACTCAACAACATTTTTAATGCATTAATATTAATACTTACTACTATATTAATTTCAAGTCCTGTATAAATTCATTTTAAACATTTTAAAAATAGTTACCTTTTGAAAAAATTTGTCATTTTTGAAATGTTTTAAATTTTGTTGCAAATATTTTGCAAATAAAATCTGAAACCCTGTAAATTAATAATTCTAGAGTAATTAGTTGTACCGAGTGGCTGAGAATACATAATGTTCCTACTTACTCTTGCATTTAGATTAGAGTGTGCTACGTACTGACGTACAGACGAACAATTCACAGTCTGAGAGCGAAATATCCAGATTGCGTTCAGAATGGCAAAACCGGTATTTTTCTGGAAGGGAAATTGTAACACAATAATCGACTTCTGCACTCAGTAAACAGGGAACAGCCAGCACTTAGCAAAATACAGAAGAGATAATTCGTAGAGTAATAAGTAAAGGTACATTGTTTTCTGGACTATATTATCACTACGTTCAATATATCCTTTATAGTAAACATATATTTCGCATTAGGTAAGTCATGGGATTCTGTTTATTTTGATTCTATCGTTATGGCTTTAGAAATTTCTGGAATTCCCATTTTCACAGAGTTTAATAATAAGAAAATGAATACCTTGCTAAATACATGGAATCCCTCTCCTCTACTTAACTTATACATAATCGTTAAGGGCGGTGACTGAACTGAAATCTGAACTGGCTGTGCAATTTAAATAGAGCCATTGTTATAAATTCATTGGAGTACGCTGAACCGAATTTTCTAGAGGAAATGTAAATCTTAGATAGTAAAGATGTTCAGAAATAAACACAAAAGTATATTTTGCAGCTAAATGTCGTAGATACTGTTAAAGAAATGCATTTACTTAATTGGAGCAGATATACATTTACGTATTGTAACATTTATTGGCATTTGTTTCACACTGTGTTTTTCACACTATTGTAAATTAGTCGTAGCGTGTTCCTGACTGGAAGGACAATTGTCTGTACGTTGTAGTCGTAGTACGCTGCATTAATTTAGAATTTGAAAATACTGCAATAACAAGACGATTTTGAAATTTCCGTATTCTTACGTTCCGTGTTCAAAAACTTTTTTAATTTTTGTTGGATTTTCCAATTAGATATAGTTTAGGTACAATGTAATTAAGGTATTCCCATTTCCTGTTCAATATTAACATACTTAAGTAAAGATTGCCATTTTTGTAATTTTGCCAAATTGCAAAAATGCAGATTGCAGTGAATTAAGGCAGAGTAACCTACACTATGAAAGTGTTTGAGATTGAAATGTATTTCCTATAGTATAATGATGACGGAGGATTTTAAACTATTTTATTATTATTACTAATATTAAATAAATACTCAAAAATAATAAATTTTTAAGAGAAAGAAATAAGAAAACTCTTCCGCAGTATTCTCCTGTAAAAACGTATAATTTGTAAATGGAAAAAATTGTATAAGAAATTCTATTTTCGTGGTACTAGTGCATTTTTAGTGTAAAAAAGCTCCTTTAGCGTTAGATTTAGAGTAAAAATTATTATTAGAAAGAAAAAAGTATCTAAATTATGAATAATACAATTCTTACTACTGCAATATGCATTCCATCATTTCTACAGTTTTCAAAAAATGGGAATTTCCCTCTGGTTTTTGATACAAGTAAATATGATTATGAAAACGTAAGTATGTTATGCATAAACAAGAATTTGTTTTTGTGTACTTTTTTTCTTCCCACGATGTGGTTGCACTAACCTGTAGATGTTAATGTGTAATGATAATGATGAAAACTAACATAAATACTAACTTGGTATCTAAATACACTGGGAATTAAGTGTACATTATCTTACTCGCTAAAATATTGCATGCTAAATCCAAAAAAACTACATGTGCTAGGTTGTTGATCAATACTTACAAATCTAAATCCATTTATTTTCAGTTTCCCTATATTATTTTTATTAACAGTATTCATTAACTACTGATACTACAATTAGTTTCTCAACCTCCGACAAAACACGCAGAATATTTCATTATTGGAATTAATAATTAAAAATTCAAACGCCCGTACTTATTGAACATATTTCTAATTTTTTACACTTAACTTACTTAGACTACAAAAAAAAATATTGAAAATGAAACTAATAAAGGTGTAACCCCAGTTTTCTAATAGCTAACTTGGAATCCTTCTTATTCATAATTACAGGTAATAATTAGGCTGTACTGGAATAATAAAACATTTAAAAAACTGAAGTGGGATTCTCCAGCTGAATCTTTTGCTTTTGGCAAATTGACGCACGACTCGAACAAAATGTATTTTATAATTATGTGTAGTTAGATTTCTCACGGCTCCTGATATTTTATTAAGCTGTAATTATAATTAAATAAGCCTGGAAGAACAGGACCCGGATATGTATGCGCTTAATTATTTAGGGTAAGTGCCTTTCATGGAGGAAATCCGGCAAACTAAATAATTTTTAAAATAAAAAGCGTAAAAACGTCTTTTAAACAATTTATTAATATTGAAGAAACTTATTTACAATAAAGTTTAAAAATTCCATTCTCGATTTTTTATTTTCAATCAGACCTTTGACTTATTAACTATGGACAGATTTTGATGAAACCAAGTTTAATGGAATTGCATATCTTGGGTTTTTGAATAGTGAATAAAATATTGGGTTATCAATCCCTAGTTAGGTCACTGTGGCACATTATATATACCTCCTATCTAAATACACGTAAAATTTTAATTGATCGACTAACAGTGCACTGTTGTTGTCTGTAGTAGCAATATATTTTTGAATTAAGAAATCTGTATTGTATTTATTCGATGATTCCGGGCCAAAGCCTTTCCATCTAGTACATTCTTACATTTCATTATTGCATTCAACATGATTACATTTCACATAAAAATAATGTACTTAATATACACAATGACATGAAGAAAAATCGTGAAAAACAACATGTCACTGTATAAATCCTCTCACACAATTCATGGTTATAGATAAAATCAAACAATCATAATATAATAAGTGTATTTTTACATGGACAAATCAGTACCCTAGGGATATGACATTATACACCGCGAAAACAATCACACCGCCGCACCGCCAATTTGTATTTTCAAGGAATTAGTCGTTTTTTGAATTTTTAAAACCTAACCTAATTAAAAACAGTCAAACCTCATTGTTTGTTTTTCAAAAAAGTGGCTATATTCCAAATGGGGGTGTCCGCGGTGTGGTTGTTTTCGCGGTGTATAATGTCACATCCGGTACCCTAGTTCAAATATCCGACGTTGACATCTCAAATCAATATACATATTACATAGGTTGACTAGGCGTATATCGCAAACGATTATCTTAAAGAACCTATTGACCACTAGACACACAACATAAATACAATATGTCAAGAATAACACGCCATAGAATTGTAAAGGCAGTTGTAAGTAATACCATACTGAATTAACGAATATACATTATAGTATAGCCGGAGTCTGTAGCTGTTTTAACATCAGAATCTTATTTTGCCAATAAAAGAAGTTACTCGCCGCGTGTGACATAGAGCAATCTTAGTAAATATGTTAGGCTGTGCTTCTTGCTTGCTCGTTGTCTTTGGAACAGAATTCCTTCGTCTAGTAGACACAGACAGAAATCTGTATGTTACCTAGACAGGGCAGAACAATATAGGTAACACAAAGAGTAAATCTGTGTGCCTGTCTGTATTGTGAGGTACATACTTGAGATTTTTGTCACTCAAATTAAAGACCTGTTGGCCTGGCTATGGCTAAGCATAATACACTTAAATATCTTTGATCTACAATTATATTTTTCTCTTCTAGGTGTTGGCACAAGGAATCCAAATATGAATCTCAATTTACCCCATACGTGGAGCAATGCGAGATTTTGTAATTGGAATTTAGTAATAAATATCTTATGCCATTTATATGCCATTTAAACTATTTTAATCAACAAAACCCGTCCAGTTAGGGTTGTATACTACGCATGATGTCAACTGCCGATACAGTTGGCCACCCATTGCCATCGTTTATTTAGTTCGCAGACGTTATTTATATTTACGGGTAGTCCTCCAGTGGAAGCAAATTCTTCAGAAGCTAACTAGCGCGCCCATGTAAACTCATACTCAAAATTTAAAATTTTGCCATTTCAGAACTTCATGCCTAACTTAGTTAAGAGCATCTGCCTGATTTTGCTAGATTTTTGGGCAGAAATCAGGCAGGCAAGCTGTGCCTTAGAGGTGTACGCGACGGCAGGTAGAGCCGCCTCGCACATATTTTACGTAGGTACATACACTACATTACTATATTAACACAACAGCAAATAAATTTGCACACAAACTAATTAAAACATGCTGAATTCAATGATGAAATAAAAACTTCACTTTAACTGAAAATCCACACAAGGGTGATCCTAAAATTATGAAATGTGGCACACAAACTAATTCAAACATTTTTTGTCATTTTCAGTAGGGTTATTGTTTGTAGCGTGTAATTAGCATCAGCAGTTAAGTGTTCAGCAGTAATGAATGTATATTAAGTGCAATATATGCAAGCAAGGGGAAGCATAATAGTGAGATTTTGATTTGTGGCCGCCACGGGAAAGCAGTGCGTCGGCTACGGCTACAGTAGCCAAGTCCAAAGTCAAACAACACATTGCGAAATTCAAATATCATTTGCATCGGTTCTTGGCCGTACTTCTTACTGAAAGTTAGAAGTTGGCGCCTGGCTAGCCTAACTCAATAATGGGTCATCAAAAAAAGTCGAATTATTTTCTGAAGATGCTTTCAAGGTTTTGCTCGTACTCATGATTCTCTGATTTTTTAATTAACTTTTAATTGAGTCCGAAAAAAATTCCAGTTTTCCTGCAAAAATATTTCTTATTTTTTTCTAAAACGGACTTTTCGACATCTTGTAGCTCGCAATTCACAAAAATCAAAATCCTGTCTCCTTCCCTGATAGATAGCCTCAATTTATCTGTAGGTGGCTCATTCATTCGAGATTCGAATTATAATCTAATCTTAATTGAGTTCTCCAAGTTGTGTTGAAGAGACTACTGCCTCCTTGTCTATACACATAATATACCACAGTTCGTCACACAACGTACACGCGACCATATGCATAGCAACGTGTGTGTTTGTCCACTGGATTATACCTTCCAGAAAGTCATCCCGATGCGATGGTTCCGTTATAAATATTACACTGTCTTCTGCCTATCTCACAAAGAGGAAAGTGAGTGCGACAATTTAATTAACGAAGAAGCCAATGAAACAATAAAAACGATGTTTTAGTTGAGTTTTCAACTGATTGAGAAAATTCATAGGAATCTACGTTGACAAATTGAATTGGTAGATCACAGGGGAGATTGCCAATTGTCTGTGTACGACCATTTTCCATTTTTACGCATTGCACACCGCACCGTGGTTTGGTTAGTTTCCCATTCCAGGGTTGGTGTCGGGATGAGGTATCTCGGAAAATTCAGTGGGGACCACCAAATGTTTTATGGACCAGTCATGACCCCACGGTCACTTGGGGGGGGGGTATTCAAAAATTTTCATCAAAAATCCTTAGTCTGATGAAAATCTGAATCTGAAATTTTGTAAA
This sequence comes from Tomocerus mixtus, assembly GCA_034694165.1. Taxonomy (NCBI): domain Eukaryota; kingdom Metazoa; phylum Arthropoda; class Collembola; order Entomobryomorpha; family Tomoceridae; genus Tomocerus; species Tomocerus mixtus. The sequence continues at coordinate 10,893 of JAQFYC010007014.1, forward strand.
ATTTTGTGGGATTACTCTTGTAAAAGAATAAGCGAGCATGTAAATCCCTCATTTTTCGCTACTGGGGTAATGTGGAGCTAAAAAGTTTCATGGATAGATTGATAGATTGGCCCTGTCTATAGTTACCAGCTTAAGGTAAGGACAACTGATCTAAATACCGTATTCACTCTAATAAGCGCCCATGGGCGCTTATTCAAATTGGAGGTTTTTGTAGGGGGCGCTTATTAGAGAGTGGGCGCTTTTTGGAGAGTGGGCGCTTATTTATTATTTTGAATTTGGCATAATACAT
>JAQFYC010007015.1:0-11180 GCA_034694165.1 Tomocerus mixtus
ATAAGGATATTTGTCGTAATTATGCAGCAATACACTCACTCGGGCGGGCTGTATACAGTGGCTTGGCAGTTTTTTGGAAGTAACTCGAAGATTGTCGAGAAAAGGAGGTGAGTAGTCTTGCTAATAGTCATCGGCGCATTGTGATGTGAGTTGTGAGTGTGGTAGTGGAATTGTATATACAATACATGTGAGTTTATATGTATACTACTACTATACATACTCCATAATAGTATAATATTATATGAGGAAAAGAATAGAATGTAATAGGAAGAAAGACCTCGGGGTCATCATCCACTTTTCTCTTTCACTCCGTTACTTTTTCTCTATAAGATAGCAAGATCGTTAGAGTTACAGTTATTTCGTCGTAGTCGTCAATATTGGATGTCGCAAAAGAGCATTTGCACTCATTTCGTCCATCTAGCGACTCATCGAATTCATTCAGCTATATCTTCTCAATCGACTGATCTGCAGACCAAGAATTGCTTTGTTAATAGAACTACTGCCGAGGAACAGCCAGTCAATAGTAGCAAGTGGGCAATGACATTTTATTACACTTCCCTACAATAGTATCCATGGACTTCACATCCAATCGTATAACTTCATATCTCATCCTTCTCTCTATAACATCTACTTATAACAATGTAAGTTTCTATATTTATTTATACATACTATAAATGTAATCATAATACATTCCAATGACATAAAGTCTTTTTTTATATTTATAGTAAGATTGATGTTACAACAAGGTCCTGTATAGTAGATGTAATGGTAATTGGTACTCTTTAGCTACTTGATCGGACTTAAAAATGTAGGTAATATCTAATGACACTGATACAGTACAGTACAGCACAAGAGGAAACATCCTCATATAATCTTTTAGTCTACTTCAGCAGTAAAAGCATGCATTACAGTGTACCTATACATTATAGAGAATTGTAGTGAGCATTAATATCATATGCACATAATACATTATGTGTTATATGTAAGTAGTATTATACATTGTTAAATTGAACATATCCATTGAACTTTCTCATCTTCAGATTCCCTTTCTCTTTCGAAAGAACAAAGTCAAAACCCCTTTTACATCAATACCGCTCCCACTGCGGTATAAAATAAAATAAGCCAAGCAGATCGTAGCATAGCATAATGCTTTGTTCTCCCAGTTTCTCTTGATCTACAATTTGACTAGCACAGTGACTTATATTTAATATTGCAAAATCACTACCTAACTACTACATATAAGATATTTTAAACTAAGTAAATACAACAAAGATACACTAGGTCACATGAACGTGCTTAATACTGATACTTACCCGAACTGGGAATAAAAACTACAAGGGGATTTTTCTATATAAGAAAAGCTGTGCTAAGGTCAAATTATATAATGACTACTATATATTTTATATTTATAACATATATTGTGTTACATCAAGCGCATCTTAAGGCATTCTATTATTACGTTATGTAGTTTACATCTAATCATTATCTCTGTGATATATATTATTGCTGAGAGATAAGTTTTCCAAGTATATATTGTACATAGAATGAATTCGATTTATGCTATGCTTGTTTGTAATGCGTTAGCTCTAACAATATAAGTAAGATTCTATCTAATCCTAATATTAAACTATTTACTTTTACTCCTATTGAATCTTAGAGGGGGATGCTGATAGTAATGCGTGTATTAGGCATGTATAGGAAAGGAATCAAGGAGCATGAAAGGATTTATGAGTAAAAGAGAGAGTTTTTGTTGGAAACTCGCTTGGAACATCCTCTTCTTTCTGTTGTGTTGTGTTCCTTCTATCTATTTGATTCGAGGTCGGGTTCACAGCTCAGAGATCTTATCAAATTTGGGGCAAAACAGAGGAGAAAGGCTTGTGCAGAACAATATAATGCATCATCGCAATATAATATAATATAAGCTCCCTCAACGCTACGGTGGAGCAGAGGAGACTAGGGCACACAAATAACAAGATGTATCTGTATCTTGTAGTATTACCTACCTTGGATGGAGTACTTTCTCTTTGTGTCCCATCTCAGCTAAAGATATCCTCACGCCTTACATAGGCATTTATTTAGGTACTGATACACTTACACTGCTAATACTGTACTCATCCAAGCCAAGTAAATACTTGTCCCACAACAAACAGAAAGTGTTACATTAGACGCTCGTTGTGGGAAAGAGGTAGAGCAGAGCCTATCTTATCTCTACTTTATAAGCCTAGGGTGACACTAACACAAAGGGCTTGGGATAATGATATCGTCTCCTGTCGCCTCCAGATGAAGAAATTGTTACACTTACACCACAACAGAGCACACACAACGCAATACAAAACAACACATCCAGATTCACTTCTCCTCTACTAAAGGCAATGTAATCCAGAATCCAGAGGGTGTTTTTGATTATAGAAAATCTGTGCTTTCGTCTCCTTTCATCTTTGCTCCTAAAGTAACGTAACTACGTACATCGCTTATACGTATCTCAATCGGCATCTCTTTCTATTGTACTATACACATTTCTCGTTTGCTAAATTTTACTAACGCCTATGTACAACCATCTATTATTTGCACACATTATTTCTCTGTACACATAAAATATCAAGTTAGGTGTGTTATGTTACTCTTACTGCGTGATACATCTGATATCCATAAATTGAATTAGCATGCTAGCAGTCTTGTTACCTTTTTCTGACTCACATCTACATACACGCCTAATTATAGGTAGGCATTCCAAGTACAGTGTTTGTTGCCAAATTAGTTACTACCAAAACAAACATACCTACCAACATACATAATGTTATATTAATGAGTACAACAATTAATAATAACAGGCAAACGTCATAATGTCGTAAAGCAAACAGATGCATAACGTCACTGAAAGGACTGAAAGCAAGTGAGAATACATGACCTGGCGAAAAATACAATACATATATACTTGTCGCTACGTATTTGTGTCCTATAAGTCCCTATAGATAATATGTACATACATGCAAATGGTGTAAATATGAAATATATTTTTATAATAAACACATATTCTACAGTTAGTAAATTGGTTGCTGCGTCCATACATAATAATATTAACAATATAGCCATAGTATGTAGTAATTATGAAATACAAATAGATTTGTACTTTACCGTATAGTAGTAAAGAAAGTAAAAGACCATATACGCACCTGAAACACAAAAAAGTCATATTATTATTTACTTGTTTTCAATTTCGGATTTCACAAATTAAATTATTGGATTGAATATCATAATAAATACTTATAAGTTTTGAAATAACAAATATGTATCAGAATTGAACCCTAAAGAAGCCTGTGCTAACATAATAATAATAAGCAGCTGTCAACAGGTATAATGGTATACATTCTTAAACTATTAAATATTTACTTAATCTATCATTAACATTCTATTTAATTATAATAGTAGCAATGCTTCTGAAGTGCTATCTGCAATCTACCGTTACATTTTAACAGAACAAAAAATATTAGGCTAATATTAGGGAAACATAAACATTGCCATTGTTTGCAAAATCTTATTTAATAACATGCAACCAGGGTGTCGAGTGTGCCGGAAATGCCCGATGCCGTAAATTGACGGATATGCCCGACAATATTTTTATCCGGCATGCCGGAAATGCCGGGCCACCATATTGATTCCTTTGTTTTTAATGGCAGTTTATGGTAAATCCGACATTTCCGGCATATATCGGGCATGGAAAATATATTTCCGGCATGCCGGTTTTACACCCTGCATGTAACCTATAAATTACAGTTTCCCATACAGGTGAAAGCATAATATTGTTATTTGCATGTACGTCATTTTTGAGTCACCTGGTGAGACAAACATAGTTATCTTCATGTAATCTTGCCCTTTAGTACACTTTATAACCTCAAACCTCGTCGTACCATTTGACATATCATTTGGCTTGACACTCTACTTACGTTCAAAGGAAAACGTACTGGATTGTAGTATACCACTACTAGGTACTCGTTTGAATTTACTTTTTGAATTGTAAGGTGCATAATATATTATGTTTCTAATGCAAGCCTACTTTTCTTGTGCACAATTACAATTAATAGCATCTATCCTGTGAGGCATTTGTAAATAAATTTCATTGCATAATGTGTTATCCCATTAAGGTTAGGTATAAGTAGTATTTTTACTAACATAAATACTTCACCCCAGACTTCTATCGTTAAGCTAAGTAGATAGGTATTATAAATTAGACTACCTGATTGCACAATTTGCCAATCATTAGTCAAATACAAATGGGAGACAGTTTAGTTAATGTTGTTGAACAGTAAGTGGCACATTCTAATATCCTTAGAGTAAAAACGGGCAACTGTAGCCAACAGCCATAGTGGTAGGCAATTCCCGTACACTAATGCACATAACTACATTCTAAAAGTAGCCAAGTATGCGATTCTCTGAACTCGTCAAAGAAAACCACCATAGACAGGTAATAGTTAAGTAAGAACAAAGTTAGAGAATGTTAGTCCGTATTGCAAATATTTATAAATAGAGCTACCAACTATCTGCAATAGAATGCGAAGGGGAATGCCATATTATTAGAATAAATACATATAGCGTCATATCAGTAGGTTTAAATAGTTAAGCAGTTATTATATACTATAATAAATATAGGACAAGGGTAGGTTGGATATCCATAATACATATGATTCCAGGAAAGCATAACTGATAACTCCCTCGGAAAAGAAATATATAAATTGTTAAGAGTTCTCAGGAGTTTTGTATCTGAGCTAGTTAACTTCGGTTTCGTTTGGCCTAAATTCCCTTAAGTTTTGCTCCTGTGCCTTTAGCTGACTTACTTATTGTTAGCTTTAGCTCCTTTTACCTACTTACTCCGCTTTAGTTAAGTTATCAAAGCTTACATGCGTTTAGCTCTAGTTTGGTTACTACAGATATAAGTCTGACTCGTTTTAGCTCTTTCTCTTCGGCTTCGGCTTCGTCTCTCTGAAAAATGATCTCTGTGACGACGGTTTTAATTTAGGAACTAAAAGGGAAGAAAATGTGGCTCCTCTTTCTTGGATCATAAACCATAATGATGATGTCCAGGGAAAACCATGTTTTCCCAAGCCAGGCAGGCTGTGCAAACTTTTTTTAGCAAATGACATGCAGTAAGAACGATTAGGCTGGAACAGTGAATACTAGTAGCCACATTAGAGAGAATAGGTTATAGCCTAAGTAAAGCGGTTCGCAATTCCCCTTTCGCTACTATTAATGCATGCTATATAATAGTAGTTCTTACGAAAACGAATATAGGTACATTACTTACTATCTAATACTTACTACCTATCTATAACAGTTTTATATAATAAGTATGCATACATACGTAAAGTAAGGCAAATGTAACGTAACTTAACGGAACAACATTTGTCATAGAACTAAATCTTCTCCATACACTATTCTGTTATTCTGTCTCAGTCTTTCCGTGGCATGGCCTGGCCCGAGTTCTTTCACTTAGACCTTAACTCAAATTCGCAGAGGAGAACTGGGAAACTCTTTCTGCTTGACTTGACTGGAACTGGAAGCAACCAACGAGTCCTTAGACATTCTTTGACTTCACGCTACTGAATTCTACATTGATTTTCCTTATTTTACCAGACTTTCACCACCAACAGACAATGCACTGTACTTTCACTCTGTGTGTTCAACCACTATGACTAACAATCTCTAGCTGGTTTCCATTTGTGGGATATTTAGGTAACTTATTCCTACTCACAAAAATTTGCTTATGTAGTATTAGCTACGTAACCGAATACTGTACGAGGTTGAAACCTTTCCATGACAGCACACTTTCAGAACTGTCATAAATTCCATTTTAAAAGTTTTAAGATCAGGGGCCAATGTGCCAACGATAAAAAGTGTTAATGATTGTAAAGCGTAACTTATATTTATTCATCGAAATTCCTAACTGTAAAAAAATGCAGACGAAAAAAGTTCCTCTTCAAACTATTTAATTCATATGTACACAAATGCAAATATCAAGCATTCATACAATAACTACATTTATTTTAAAATTACAAAACGCTGTCGTTACATTGGATATGAAAAGCAATTAATTTGTAGATGTGGTAGTTTATGTATGCATTTCGGTTAACTACAGATACTTCAAAATAATATAGTTACTAACTCGCAAAAACCTTTCTAATTAAAGAAAGTTGTTTGCTGTAACAAAATCTGTATTAACGATGCGTAATGTTACACAAAAATAAATACTGTTTCAAGATTAGCAATAAGTATTAAAATGAGTCAATGCAAACGCCGACCTATTTTACTACCATAGAACGGAAAATGGGATACACGGATGGCGAAAGACTTTCCCCGTAGAAAATCTACTGGAATAAGGATAAGATATCTTATGAACTTCTATGTAGCGCATACATCCAACTTATAAGTGGAATGCACTGACAAAGGTAATGAATATAAAGACACACATTGACAAAATTGCAGCAAAAAGGCATACCAAACCGAAAACCCGAAAATACTGTTTCAATATGTAAGGATACTAAATATACACAAGGATATTACATAGGAAGGAACCCACCTCAAGGCAATGGGAATAGAACCTAAGGAAAACCAACTACGGATCCCAAAACAAGATAATACTCCTTCAGTATTCACTTTAGACTTCCTTATCCGAGCAGTGTGCCCGTAGTTGCCTGTGTTGTCGGTTTTAGTATTCTATAATATTCTATTGTATTTACAAATGTACAAGCATTTATTTATGTATGTACTATATAATTCTGGCAAGTCTCTCATGTCCTATTTTGCTATGTTTCGACTTTACTGTCTCATGAACTCCCAGATGCTTTGTTTGCATTTCAAGCTAGACAAGACACATAACGTACCTAACTGACTGACTGAGTGACTGCATTGCACTGGCTATGTCAATGTCCTCCCTTGTCCGTGCCTTCATGCAATAAACTACAACTTTTAACTTCTGTCCTGCTAAATATGTTATTAGGAACTGTAAAACGTACCTTTGACATGTGGGTATAATGCATACTGTGCATTCTCATCCATTAATATTCTTATGCAAAATAGATAAAAATATTATTAGTACCACTTAACTAACAATGGTTATTAATCTTCATGGGTGCATAGTGCATAGTAGCAGCACACAATAATTCAACCGTAATAGATTTCCTTAGACACTCTACCAGGTAGAAAGAGGAATACATAAGTAAACGGCTATTGTTGCACAATATTATGCCATCTGTACTAGGCACTTGTTATATATTATGTAAATCCAATTAAATAAACAGTTACGGTTGCCCTTTGTTAAGTTATGATTTATTGACGTTCTTGAATGTACTCGGTTTATTTGCCTAAAGTCATCTCAGAACTCATCGTCAGGTTACAGAAACGTAGGCGTTGCACTCACGTAATTATGAATGCTAATTTAAGTACGCCCGTGGCATTGTTGTACTCTACGTTACCGTTACCCAGTCAAAATGTACGAAACTGCACTAGAGTAAACAAACAGGTGTATTAAACTTGGAGTAATTAATTCGAATGACTTTACTTTGTTCGTATAATCTTATGTATTCTGAAACTACAGATATATTAGACATTAGAATAATCTAAGGAAGCATAATCATTAGGTATCACTTTGTCTATGCATACCATATAATTGTAGATAGTTTATGTTGCATTGCTGAATTATTAGGAATTTAAATGAGATGTTATGTAAATGTTCTTAGTTTAGCATGTAATGTTTCGCAATTTAATCAAGAAGAAAGTATAATGTACACATACATGAGTTGAGAAAAGTGGGGAGTAGGGACCTTGAACGCTTGAACCTTACGTTGTAATTGTTTGCATCTCAATCTCAATTTAATCATCCTTACTCTTTCCTGCAGTATGCATAAAATATGTAGGGGCTATAAAAACACAGATTTTGCATTTTACAAGTAGTCAATAGATGGGATTATAGGGATAAGCTAAACAAAAGGATGGAAATCAGGGCAAGGCAAGCAAATAACTCAAGATAGCTGAAAGAGCAAGAGAAGATAAATAAATACATTTCCCCAGATCTTTGCAAACAGTGCAATTGCCTCGTGACGTGACTTGCTATGGTGTGACTCTGTTGAGTTCAGTATGTTCAAAGTTACATGTAGTATATAGTTTACTGTAGAATTCAGTCTATAATGATATGAATACTCCAGTATGTGAACAATATATTCCCATACTACTGTACAGTGTACATAGTACATACCTACAAGCCTGGAACCTACCCCTTTCCTCTGCATTTAAATTTCTTGCGTTCCATCTTCCTCTGTATGCATCCTGTCTTGTCTGGCATGGCTTGGCCTAGTACACGTAATCTAACTAGAACTACTAGACCAGTTTGATTTTCTTTATTTTTCCAAGCCAAGCCAACTAGTATGGTATCTTCAGTGCTGTGCTTCCGTTTCAGCCACACTAAACACACATGAAGTGTTCCACTATTCAACTACTACTACTATGTGCAAGTGAAATATTGTCCAATATATTTCTTAAGATAAAAATCTGAAGCTTGTGGCGTCTTAAAATTCTAGATAAAGTTTATGCCCTACAGAATTTCTCTACTTTAATAAAATATGTAGGTACCAAGGTACCTATACATGAAGGATATGCACAAATATATTGTATGTATACCTACTCCGTACCTATTACCTATGCGCATAATACTACTTGGTAGGGCATGCAAGAAGTGTAGGTAGCTATTTAAATGAAGGTTAAGTGAAGATAGTGAAGAGAAGGTACCTTTACTTTGCATGCCGTATATATAGTGACCTTCAAATAGCGGGCATCATCGACTTTATACAGATCATCAATAAAGTTTGCGCATACAATGAAAGTATTTGTAAAGTTTTAAATTGTGTTTCAATGTAAAAAGGCAAATCAAAAGATCCAATCAACTTTCTCTTACTTTCTCGGGGAATTTCTTTCGTATTCTGAAGGATTTTCATCTTTATGGCTTCGTAATTTTTTTTATTTTCTCATCACGCCTTAAGCAGTGATGAGAATAAATTTCTATTTAATTTTAATGTTAAAGAGTAGAAAAAAGCTTACACTTGGGGTTCTCTGATGCCAAATAATTCAACAGCGCTGTATAATAAGGTATTCGGTTAGGCGTGCATGTATGGATCGCTAGCTTGTACACACACATGTAGTATTACATGAGATAGTTGTTTCGTTCTGTTTTGCTTTACTGTGTGCCATGCCATGACTGACTGACTTTCTCTCTAGGATTACTTTCTTCACTTTCTCTCAAGTTAACTCAACTTAACCAATTCATCCTGTGCTGATGAAATATTTTCCTTCTCTAGCAGACACCAGAGCAGTGATGCTATGCATAACTACCTAGTCTACCCTGGCTATTCTATTCTATTGTACATACTATAAAGTACTGCAAATATCCTATCTAAATGTTTTAGTAGTGCGGCCAGCTTAAATATTCCATACTGCACTCAAGCGTTAGTCTTAACAAGCGGGATTCGTACAGTCACGAGCTTCTCCATTTGATTTTGTACACATTCACACAAACTGTTTGCAAAATTAGGAGTTCCTCACTTAAAATTCCCTTTCTACAGCAAACACTAGCACTACACTGGAGCAAACTCCCAAGGATTCTGATTCTCATTGCATGCTTACATTAGTTTAGGTAGGTACTTACTACAGCCATCAAATACAAACACTTACTTAAGTACAAATACAACACAAGCCTGCTTCATCTAAGAGTTTGTTAAGACGAGACCAGTAGGGAATTTGCAAGACAAGACAACACAACTTGTAGGCACTTTTAGTAACGGTTCCTTTTATCGGACATTATCACCATTTCCCTTTTCATCTAAGTTCTAAGTTCTAAGAGAATTGGTGTCCGGTATGAAGAAATTTAACGGTACACTAAAATACAATACAGATAAAACAAGCAACATATTATCCCACTCACACATAGAATGGAGTAAACCCAACCAGACCATTACAATATATCGCCTAAAGGAAACAAATATTATTTCCTATAGGCCTGCCTATATTCACTTCATACAATAAACTCCACTCAAGATGAACATCATTGGGAAAGCGGGTATTATAGGCTATAGAAACAAGATTAGTGATCGTAGCGGTCTGTTCTACTGGGCCGTACTCCATTACAGCATTACAGAGGTTTCAATGAATTACATACTAGATAGGGAACGCTGTAGTGTACTGTATATATTTATGTAGGGATACCTAGAGCCACTAAAGAGAATTCTGCTCTCTCTTCCACAAATGAAATAAGAACGTACGTAAGTAAATATGTTTGTACAATGTATGACCGTATGTAGATATATAGGGATGTTGCAGAATTCTAGGCTGTGTGGAATGTGATAGCTGTTCATCTACTGGATTGCCTTTGCTTCTAACCAGTGATGCATGGTATGGTGTGGCGAATGTCCGGTATATATGTTTGCTGCAGTACAATATTCTCTAGTTTTTCAAAAGAGAGCAGCTTCTGTGTACTGTAATGCGTAGCGAGGTAAGTCGAAAATGTATGTATATGTGCTGTACATATACATTATATTGCAAATAAGCAAATCTATATGCTTGCATTGCAAAGAGAAAACTAGGAGAGCAGTCCATTTAATATCACATGATTGTATAATGTTATACGGTAGCACACTCCGTTACTAAAGACTATATCCAAGTAAATAGTAGAGTGTAAGTAGTTGCTTTCTACTAGTTTCTACATGCCACTAATGGCTCTATTCTGGAAAAGTTAACGGCCACTGTGCAGTATTACAGAGAGTGAAGGAAAACCTCTCCCTTTAAATTTTCATGATGTTTAAGTTGCTTTTTACACGCTCGAATCGACTTGGCCAGCAAAGGCTAGACTAGACTAAAAGTAAACTTACACTCTAACATTCCATTACACTTATAGTTATAGTAAATGCTATGGCATGACTATAACATTACATTATACAGATATGGAGGCTATAGAATAGCTAAACAAGTTAAGCCAACGCCAAGCCAAACCAAGCCACGTTTCTGCTCTGCAGAAAATATACTAGGATCTCTGGTCTGGGCATGGTTAGGTCGGTTTGCTCACTAGATGTTGGAACATGTAATATGATTTAAATGTAAAATTCCCCTGACAACTGTTCCCCCCACTTTGTTAGACTAGAAAT
>JAQFYC010007016.1:0-11179 GCA_034694165.1 Tomocerus mixtus
TGACTTGCCCTAACTCCAAACTTTAGTTCCTTTACTTACCATTTACCTTTTTAAGTTTAGTTTTTGGCCTGGCCTGGCCTGCGAGTTGCTTATATTTCTTACGTTATAGATCCATATCCTATGTAATATCTTCTTCCTTCAGCTTACACTTATGTAACTTAACTCAAATTTACCTTTTTTACATTATTACCTACTACCTACATAAAGATATAGAAAATAGGTACCATAGTTAATATACTAGTTATAAGTAGGTACCTATAAGTATCTTCCAGTACTTATGGATAAGAATACGTTAGTTAGTACATATAGTAATATAAGTTATCTTTATTTTACAAGTGAAGAGATAGTAAGAGATAGATAGGGCAGCTAGGCAGAGTTAATGTGAGAGTTAAAGTAAAGAATAACGTCATAGTCATAATATTACTACATAACATAACATACACACGGCAGGCAGTACAATATAAACTTCTTTTGGGCAACTTCACTTACCATCCAACGTTAGAGTTCTATTAGTATGTACATACTGGGCACAGGTAAGTATTTGTGTTGAGTTGAGAGATGAGTTCAGACTTTTAGACAACGTAAGAACGTAACACAACAAAACACAACAGAAAACCTTTAAGCTCTTAATAATCATTGTTTTAGAAACAATAAACTGACTGAGAAAGTACAACACACACACATACGAGTACATGAATAACTTTATATAATTATATATTAATGTATCTACATAAGGGCACTTTATGTATGTTCTACTATTTCTATATACAATAAAGATATCAAGTCCAGTCCAGCAATAAGTTATTAACATTAGTCAAGCCAAGCCAGATCCAGCACAAGCCCGAGCAGGTAAGTAAGTATAAGGGTCATGCCATGAAAGCTGAGCTAAATAGAATATTATAAATAAATATTATTACATAATATATGTACATTACTATTTAATATACTCACTTGACATGACATGAGTAGCTAAGGCTGATTCATACATCTTCCTCACATACAATACAATACACCTCATTGCTAAGTAAAACATTTAAGAAAACTAAAGCCAACAATAAAGCAACTCCAGTCACTCTACTTCACTCCAGGTGCTTCGTTTACTCTCCGACCGACTGAAATGAACACACACACAGAAAACGAGGCAGGCCAGCCAGGCTTGCCCCGGCCTGCCCAATAGTAGGTATCTCCAGGTATCTCTCTCATAATATTATGTATGTAGGTATTTCTTTGAGCTTTGACTTTAGCTTTACTTCAAAACTTGCTGACATGAGCTAACTAACGTAACATAACATAACATAAGCTACAGTTTACAATATACAAAAACACCACAAGCAAAAGCAAATACTCAGTGAATTCAATGTACTATGTAGAGATAGAGATACTTATGTACACTTATGTATATTGTAGGTGTGTAGGTAAGGAAAGTCTGAGGTCCTCTTACTTTGCCTAGCCTACAACATAATGCTAGCGCTAGCCATTTCCTCTTATCTAACTTTTCTTGGAATTGCGTCTGTGTCTCTCTGACTTATTATGACTCTGCGTGGGCAATTACCTCAACAAAATTCAATTCAAGAAGGAAATCTTTGAAGGGTTATGATTTTATGGTAAGAATTTATGAGAGAATGTTCTTCCGCCCCGATTCCTTGAATCAACCACCATGATTCCTTTATAAGAGTACTTATATCTTAAGTATGTTGCGCTAGCATCCGACTTATCGCTATCCCTACCGCACTTTCTTAGTAAATACGAGTTTATAAGCCCTACATCAAAGCAAACAAATACGGAATCTATTTGCTTCATCAGTGTGCATAATCACTGGATGCTACTGAGGTGATAATAGCCTCTAAATATGTACCTTTCCTTAATGTTCAATTCAAAACACATTTGATAGCATTATCATTTTGCAAATTTGGAATACTTGCACTGTTGAGCCTTACGAGTAGTAGCTTACATTAAATTATTTAATTTAAATATATGGATCATCGTATTGTACAGCTACAATCACCACTAATCCAAATCTAAAAGTTAATGGAAGTAATGGAAATTACCTGCACTTAATATTTTTTAGCAAAAGGATCTGGAGAAACGATCTAGAATTCATTTTTAATATTTTAACTGGGTGGTTTGCTTTAGTAATGCTTCATAATCTTAAACAAATTATCGTCCTTTGTGTACATATTCATACATTATTCGAACATAAATGTTAAAATAAATCTGCCACTGTTTTTTATGTACGTAAGCAAAATAACTATACATCAAAAGGTAATTAAGTAGTTTGAAGTTTGAGATTCATGAATGTTGAAGGCAACTTACTACTATTTACATATAAATGCTCATCCAGATAGTCCAGCAGAATACTAAGTATAACACCACCAATTTGAGTAAACATCTGTACTATAAGATTTCTCAAGGCTTATTTTTGACATTAGATGCATATAGTCGGCAAACATTTCATGTATCGACATAATTATGTATTTTCGGAAATATATATTATTTTGTGGTCCTCTGTCGTGGTTCTCCTTACCTTTATATAGATAGTAGGTAAGTAAGGTAAGCTTGATCTGTACCTATTTACTACCAACTCCAACTCCCAACAATCAGGTAGGTAAAGACATTACATTATTATTACCATTAGAATACAAAGGAAAGAGAAGGGCTTGTCTTTTCTTCAGAGGCAGAGAGAACAGAAGAGAAGAAACAGTTCTTCATTTCTCAGGAGGAGAAGAGTGAGAGATAACCATCAGCGGCTTCTCAACTAAAGTAATGCAACGTAACGTAACGTAAGCATAAGTGCTATCACTATAGCATAACACACAGCACAAGATGCTCAACTCGGCCAGAGATTTCAAATGTAATGTAATAGTAATGCAATGCAATGGGATGTTCTCCTGTGTTTCAGTTGTGTGGTATTCTTCTAAATTCTAACTAACAATAAGCAATCCCATGTATTTTATGTCCAATCTCACCCTACATACCTTATAAACACAAATCTACACTGTTTTCCTATCCTCTTCACTTTGAGTATCTATCTGTGGCTATGGCCAGCTATTACAAATATTTCGAATTGGTTTGGTTTGAGAACAGAAATAAGAACAAGAACTGGAATGGTCCAGGCCAGGCCAGGCGGGAGGATGAGGAGAGTACAGGACACGTAATGTAAGTAGGTAAGTTATACGAAGACGAACGACTGCTTACCTAATATAATGCACTATCTCTAATTGTAATGTGAATGTTAAGCAAATACATACATACATACATAGGTACTCGAGCAAAAGCAAAGTTCAGTTTAGTACTTTAGGAACTAAGACAAGGGAGATGAGAATTTCAGTCCTCTACTATTGTATATACTCTTCTTTTTAAGTATATGTGGACACTTTGCTCGATTAGTATTACCTATTGTGACATGACATCCAAAATGGACATACATTTATATTTGTACAGATACATACATAAGTATAAGGATTCTACATACAGTATAAGTATACTATTAGTAGAGTCAAGGGAAGACAGAAAGGAAGAGGATATTGGAATAGGAACGAGAACGCAACGACTACATCAAATCATCATCATCATACTACACACTACACAAGCAAGAGCATTGAAGACAACAAGTTCACTTCACGACAATAATGCAAGAGCTGAGCTATCAAGGGATGTTCTCTATTTTGTTTTGTCATGTCAATTCCACTCCATTCCATTGCTGTTCAATGTTAGTGCCCGACTTGACGAAGTGGAGTCTAATTGCATTCCACGTTTAATGACACATTCATGCCGTGATAAAAATGTTTTTGTCCACGTTGTTGACACACCTTTTTCTCTTCTGTTCTTTTCTCCAACAACATACATGCAGTAAATATATGACAAAAATGCTTTAGCTCCTTCACAGGCCAGGCCACTATTAGTAAAACGCATGTAAATGCTAAAGTATTTTCTCATTTCATTGCTTACTTCTTTGCATTAAGTAAGTACAAGAACATACTTTGGTTTACTACATACATATTTGTATATGCTATCTTTATATACGAACATAACACAAATTCTAAAAGCTATTATAGAATACTTATGTTAACTTCAAGTTAAAATACGATTTCGTATTTGTATATGGTGTGAATGGTTATATGAATGTATTTGTAGTAGGAAAAAAGGATGGCTTAACTTTAAAGCAAAGTATTTACCTTTTACAAGAAGTTGTGTTGTGTTGTGTTATGTTCCGACGGAACGCACTCTACTACTCACTACATTACATTACCTACCAAGTAGGTAAACTCATTTACTATTAGTAGATTCTGGCCTGGAATGGCATAGCATGGTCTGCTATCGTTTAGGTTTAGCTTGCCCAAGTCAGGTAAGTAAATTATTGTAGCAGGAGTTGGTAGAAGAAGTATTGTTATGTTGTCGTCAAGTCTGCTTGGTTTTACATTTGTTCTTCCCAGTTGGCTTATATGTTTTGTTATGTTATGTATGTTATGTTAAGTTGTACAAGTGTACTGTAGTTACTTAGGTATGTATGTATGTTAGTTTTGTTGTCTACTTACAAGGTCCTGAGTTTATGACTCTATAAAAAGTAGGAGAGAGAAAACAATTTTATTTCATCATTTAGACACGGCTATTTGCTTCGTTTCTTTATTAGTTTATTTCTCTTTTCAACGGGTCCACATCCAGTCCACTCCACTTTGACTCTTTGACTACAAAACTTTTTCAAATGGATAGATATTTTTTTCACTTATGCCATATATTGTACTTACTACTTACTTAGCGAGTTTTAACTCTTTTACAGGGTTAACACTAAAATTGACAATAAATTAACGTGTTTTTCATATTATTTCATTTCACTACGTATGTACATGAACATTAGCTAATACAACTACATAACATTATCATTATATATATGTCTACACTATATTACATACAAGAAAGAGTATACTTATTTATTTACTTAAACATAGGTTGTTACTACTTACATTAGAACACAAGATGTCTAGTACAGTCTTTTTCGTCTTTCTAAAATGCGATGGTATGGTGAATGCTATGGCTATTTGGTTTGGTGAAGTAATGAAGGTTCTCCTTATCAATAGTGGAGGTATGCTGATGCTTCTCAATGGATAAGCAAGACAAGACACACTAAAAGAGTAGGTACTGAACGGAACGCAGTTTGTTTCCTTCGATATTTGTTCCTTCACTTCCATCCTTATTTTATGTGCAATGAAATGCATTAGATTAAAGAATCTTGAGTGGGACTGTCTGACTGTCATACTGTCATTGCCATTAACATGACATCATCCGAGTAATCTAAACAAACTAAAGTACGAAAAGAAAACTGTATAATATTATGATTATCTATGTAAAGCAATTCATAAGAATTCCAACTTCAAGTCCAGTTCTATTTAGTTGTGGTGTGGTCTACTCAACTCAACAAATAAAATATGATTCTTCTTCTTTCTAACTAGTTATATAAACTAGTATATAAGATTACTACGCGATCAGTTCACAATTTGTCGGGCAGCTAAGCAATTAAGTTGCTAAACAAAAGTATTACCCAACTAAACTATTTCAAATATCTGTCAGTGGGAGGCATTCCTTTCAAAAATGCTTGGCCGAGATGATCCTAAACAGTAAAATATGCTCTCTCCTCTTATCAACACCGATAGGATGGGATAAAAGGATTTCCTTGTGTTGTGTTTGTCGGTATAGTCATACTCTTACCTCTATCTTCCTTTAATAAAGGATCTTCCAGGTTATTATGAAAGGACTTCGCTTCAGCCTAGTGTAGTTATTTACTCTAATATTGTTTGTTGCCTTTGCCTCAGACCAAATTTGAGTTGAGTACTACTTATCTTCTTATCTAATAAGATTTCCCATCATTAACGAGAAATTTATGACACAATAAATAGCTGCCCACACAAATTGCCAAACTAACTGAAAAAAAGATTGCTTAAAAATCTCTGATAATGTCCAATATCTTACTTGGACTGTGAGTTTCTAACTTTTTCGACTGGCTCCGTAGAGGCTGAGTTGGACGGCAATCCCGCTTCCTCATTCACAGACACTTCAAACTCTTCAATATTGATTAAGTTCTTCTGCCCGAAGGGTGGGGGGCCTATGAGTGCTTCTACTTGTTCGTAGTTCAATGTTTCTTTGGCTAGCAGCTCATCCGCAAGCTGTCAGAGACACAATCACAATACAAATAATAATTTATCTTCTGTCAATATGTCATTCTTCCCAGAATTAATTCTAAATTAGTTAACGCTAACTGTTAACAGTAATTTCTTTAACTGACCGTTTGTAGCTTTTCTTTATTCTTCAAAAGGATTTCTTCAGTCTTTTGATACGCTTGACCCACCAGTCTTCTTGCTTCTTCGTCCATCATGCTTGCTAGTCTCTTGCTAAATGGCTTTTTGCTCCCAAATCCTTTTTCCTCTTCGTCGAATGATATCAACCCGATTTTCTCATTCATCCCAAACTGCTTAATCTGAGCGTATGCAATTTTTGTAACTTTCTCTAAATCATTCTTAGCACCAGTCGTAACACGATTGAAAGTTATTGACTCAGCTACTCTGCCACCAAGTGCCATACACATTCTTTCAAAAAGCTAGAAATTAAATTAGAGTAATTAACATTAAATCATCTGCAAAAATATTCCCAAAAAGCTAAAATATTACTTCTTCCTTGTTATAAAGCTTCTGATCTGTGGGCACATATGCTGCAAATCCCAATGCGTGATTTGTTCTGGGGACGATTGTTATTTTAAGTAAGGCATCTGTTGACTTTAACATCCAACCGACCAATGCATGTCCACTTTCATGATAGGCAACAACTTTCCGCTCTTCTTGTGACATAACCTACACAAAACATATTAATTATTACCATTGTGAAGCAATAAAAAATTCTAAATAAATAAAACAACAATAAAATTTCGTCAAATTACTCACTTGTGTTCGTTTCTCAGTTCCGCCCACAACTCTTTCAACTGCGTATTCCAAATCTACTTTCGTAACTACTTTATTGTTAAAGCGAGCCCCGTGTAGTGCGGCTTCATTACAGACATTGGCTATGTCGGCTCCTGTAATTACAAAGAACATTTACAAAGAGATGACAGATATTTCTCTTGCATGATATTTTTGATGGTTTCCAGATTTTTGTGAGAATAACTAAATGATGTACCGCTAAATCCGGGGGTAAGTTGGGCCATCCTTCGAGAATATGTATTAGGAGCAAATTCTAATTTAATTCCCTTAAGATGATGTTCAAATATTTCTTTTCGTTCTTCGAATGTCGGAAGGTCAATTAGAATATGACGATCAAAGCGTCCAGGTCTCAAAAGCGCCTATTAAAATTTTCTTTGATGCATTAAGTTCTTATCTATAGGTTTATGGGCCATTTTAGCAGATGATGATAGCTGAATGAAAGTACCTTGTCCAGAACATCAGATCTGTTTGTGGAAGCTATTATCAACACTCCTTCTTTAGATGCCATACCATCCATCTCCACAAGGAGCTGATTGAGTGTTTGCTCCCCTTCTCCAGCAGCACCGTCAGTAGCAGTCCCAGCACCACTTCGTTTGCGACCAATGGCATCTATTTCGTCAATATAGATAATACAAGGAGTGCGTTTCTTGGCTTCTTTAAACAAATCCCTGTGTACAATTAAGCAAACGAAAAATGTGTCCTGAAGTACTTATTCATTACCTTTTTTATTTACCAAAATATTTTCAAGACTGAGTTTACCTTACCTGACTCTGGCAGCGCCTAATCCACCAATCATTTCAATAAATTCGGAACCATTCATAGACAAAAATGGAACATCCGCTTCCGTCGCTACAGCTTTCGCCAACATTGTTTTACCACATCCTGGGGGACCCAACAATAAAGCACCTCTAGGTACCTACAAGATAAGTCGTGTTAGTCTATTAAAATTCACACTTGGAAACGTCAAAGTCATAAAATAAAATCAAAATTTGAAACTAATTATCATCGTAAGATACATGATATGATGGTACCTTTGCACCCAAGCTTTTATAAAATGATGGCCTTTTTAAGTAATCGATAAATTCGTTGACTTCTTGTTTAGCTTCTTTTAACCCAGCAACATCCGAAAATTTGACACCCTTTCCCTTGCCAGTCATCGAGTCTACTAAAGTAAATCGAGCTTTTCCCATTTGTTTCTAAATAAGCAAAAGAAAAACTTTTAAATACTAGTTACTGGATTGGAATTAAATATATAATGGTACTGCATTTTTAAACTTTAAAGGTAAATTCTCATAACATAATTAACTTACAAAGGAATCCATACTCATTGTGATAGGGTTCTTGAAGGATTTGCTCCTAGTAATAACAGCTATAAGAAGAGCTCCCACAATTACAGATGCCAACAGCTTTCCAGCAGAATCGGAATTTCGAGAATAGATTACAGGAACTCGATTTTCTGGTCGAATCCCAAACCTTTCTTCTGCCTCTCTCAGTTTTGCTTCGAATTTACTCATGTCAACAATGTTCATATGATAGGTCTTGTGCTCTACCTAATAATTAGTTAAGAATAAATACATATATGATTTAATGCATGTAATGTCTCTTAACTAGAGTGCAACGATAATAACTATCTTTAGTTTTTATTTAATAACTAATATTAAGAAATTGTATTTTAAGAATGCTATATTATAAGAATGCAGATTTACCCTTCTGCCCTTAACAATTGCACCATCATGCAAAATTATAGTGACAATGTCTACATCTGGTCTAACAATGATTTCTTCCACCTCCCCTCTTGCCAGCATGTGATGCAGGAATTCATTCCAAGAAACATAACGAACGACCTGTGGGAAAGTGCAGCAGAAAGAATTTCATTAGTCATCTTTAAAAAAGGCATCCATTACATTTACATTCATGGGCATGGCCATAGGCAATTTGTCGGTAGCAGAGAAAAGGGAGTAATGACTTACTTCCGGTTGGTTCGATCCAGGGAAAACTAATGATACAATAGCAATGAACATATAAGCTGTAATCATCCAAAGAAACGCTTTGACCACGAGAGATGACAATTTATCCTCATCGTCATTTTCGTCCTGCTTCTTATTATTTTTATCACCTTTGTTCGGCTGTTGTTCCTGCTGGTAGCTGAGAGAAGTATGGAAATTTCGGATACTCTGCTGGAAAGAAGGAGACCGTAATGCAGCCTAATATACATACATAAAATGTATTTGTATTAGAAAATTACAATACAACCTTATCTCCTTCCTAAGCAAAAAAATTATCAAGCTCGCTTAATATTATGAAAAGTTAGGTATAATCTATGAACAATACAATCGTTAGCAAAACAAATTTCATTTTATCAGTAATCCTGAAACTAATTAGCATTTCTTGAAACATTCGATTACTATTACTTCCTGCAACATCATATCAATGTGTACAATACTGGGAACATCAATAATTGCTTTAAGATTTCAGAAAACATTTAGTATTTCATTGAAAATCCTGAAATACCCTTTTAAAAACAAAATAATCTACTAGGTAGCTAAACAATGGCAGCCAATCTATCCGTGGTGGATCAATCGAGCTTAAAAGTGGGTTGAGGTGCTTAGTAGGTTTTACTTGTATTTCTGAAAAAATTTCATCATAAATTCTGGAACTATCTAGTATTTAATGAAGTATCATACATAGAATTATCCAGATTTCATTTAAATCTTGAAAATATTCAGTAGTTCTTCAAAATTCAGGTACAATCTCATATTTCATTGAAAATATGTGTGAATATGTGTGAATATACCAAATAATTCAGAAAATATGATATTTCCAGCAAAATAGATTCGTTACGAATCTATTTTGCTGGAAATATTATACAAATATACAAAATATACAAAAAATTTATGTTATTATGCGTAGGGGAGCTAATAATAATATTATGTTATGGCATAATGTATAGATTGCGGAAATCTGGAAGAATAGAATACTATGACTATGATCAAATAACTCTATTTCCAGGAACTTATCCGAATTCATCAACAGTGAACAATAACATTTCCATTCCATTCATTGACACGAAAGTATCATTTACCTGCGACAGTGCCCACATGTCAGTTTGAATGTGGCGGTGGTAGCTACTCCCGGAAAGAGTTCTTCCGAAGACTTGGCAACTCCTGAAGATTTCCTCCGCCCTCCTTTCGGCAGCAGCTGTAGGCTTTATAGACGCAGAAGAGTTTTTGGGGAGAAAATAAGAGGACAAGATTTGCTTGCTCTTTGAATGGTGTTTTGTAGTACGTGACCCTTGCATAGAATTTGTATTGACAGAAATCTTGTCCAGTGTCTTCTTGAGAAGCGTGACAATATTTTCCAGTTCGAATTTTACATCAGGTACACGACCAAGTCGACTAATTTGATTTTGTAGTTTTGACAGCGACATTTTTAATGTTATAATACACTCTGCTATATATTAATTAATTTCTCACGCTCACTCACGGCTTCAACTTCGTTTTAAATTATTCGATAAGGAATTTGGGATTTCACTTTTATCATTTAATTGGTGTTTGTTCTTTTCTTCACCTGGTCTGCTGGTGCTGATCTGATTATTGTTAAAAATCTTACGCAAAAGTTCATAATACTTACAACAGAGAAATCAAATAAAAATTGAATCGGAGAGGAGTTCTCCTGATTCTAGAGCGGATATATTTAATATGAACGGCCGCTGCTACGAAAAGGCAATAATGCACTTTGCAGGAGCTGACGCGACGCAGATCGGAACTAAAGTGTATTCTATGGTAAATATTATCTTCATCACCAATCTTCATCTTTCCACAATTATTATTTTATTTATCCTAGTTATTCAATTTATTGATGAATGTTTATTATTTATGGTATTATTTTTATTTATCCGTTCAAGTTTTTATCGTGTTGATTTCTTTATTTCCAGTCTATAATTTATAAATATTGCCATTGTGTAGTAGGAACTTCATATTTTTCACAAGAAATTACTTTTAGAACTTTAGTACTCGGACTTTGGCTACTTACTTACTGGAAAGTATGCTCAAATATGTTATGTTACTATTGTTCGGCTTTAATTTTATTTTCAGTTTAATAATGCAAACAAAATTTTACTGCCCCAATAAGAAGTTTTAACTATTTTTACACGCTCAAGCATGTATTATGTTTTAGGAATGCGCTGACACTTTTCAAACAAACTTCAAAATTTC
>JAQFYC010007017.1:0-11178 GCA_034694165.1 Tomocerus mixtus
AAAAAAGAGCTAACTGTTCTTGTTGGGTAGGAGGTATAGGTAGTATTTAGTAAGTACTGCAGTTCCTAGGTACAATAATCAAGTATAATGTGTCTCTGTAATAAAGTCTGTCATGCTATGGTGTTGCATTAGAGGTTTTTAATACCTATCTACTATACTACCAACAGGTATACACGAATATCGGCATTGTATTCTATTGGCATAGTTTGCTATTACATGGCATTCCTTTCTTTCTGCTCTATTCCCTAAGAATTGGTTACATTTTTGCATTATATAATAGAGATACCTAAATACTCGATTTGCACAGATATCTATCTATCTAGGTGGTAGGTACCGTGTTGACAATTAGTGCTCAATGCTGACTCAGACAATATCTGTATCAACCACCACAGCTTCTGTTTCTGTGTTCTTATGTTTCCCTGAATTTTATTACTTACGTTAGCTATGGTATAGTAACTGATATAAAGGTACTAAGCAAAGTACTGTTTCAAAGCTTTATTCTATGCCGAATTAGAATAGACTGTGCATAATATTATGCAATTTATATAAATAGGTACCCAGTGCAATATTATAACATTGTATAAGTACCTCGAGTACCGAGGTACACCAGTAAAAGCAAGATACCTATAATACCCAACCATGAAACTGAGGTTTAAACTTTAAACTTTTAAGCTCCTCTTATAAATATATATTTATGGTGTCCTATATTGTAATTATTAATACATATCAGTATAAAGCTTCATTGTATGCACAAGTACGCAGTATATTGTACATTAAGTAATGACATAAATCTTGAAAACTTCATCCTCCTGCACACATTTCTGTATCCGCCAAATAGGTTTACAACATACAATACTCGTGCTGAACACCTTCCACAATGTGCAAATGGGAATTGTGGATTACTTTATATCCTGAAAGTGATACTTAAGATGATAAGATTCTACAATGAAGCATAGCTAATGTAAATGCTGAAGTCAAGCCAAAGTAATATTTTTACTACCTGAGGAATTTTGTATCGCTGTGGCTCGAGATATCACTGTCGAACACAATTTTATTATGACCTTGGCACTACTTGTCATGTATTTTGTGAATACTGTCTATGCAACAAGTACAGATATTGTACGTGAGTATCTTTCTCATACGATTTGCATTTTTAAACACCAACGTAGCTGCTTGATTTGTCAGCACAACATTCTATTCCGCTATTAACTCTTACCTCGCTTTAAATAATATAGACTGCTTGCCCTTATGCAAAATAATGCACTTTATCAATTTAAAGCAAACACCTAATTATGCTTTTCAAAATCAAGGATCATTAGTCAAACAGTCAATATAGACAAACAAGATACGTTTATGTAATCTCAAAAAGTGATGGAGTAATTAGATAAGTAGGTATCTATTTTTACAGCCATATGTCTGATTTCTTTATTTGGCAAGTAAAGCATATAACATGGATAGTTTAAATGTACAGATTCTATTTTATTTAATGTTTAAAGTTCGAATAATTTTTTTTAACTAAAGCTCGAAATAAATAGATTTCTTTGTCCTTCCTTACTTTAATTAAAATAATATAGTTCTTTACTTTTTAGCCCGCCCGAGTGTGGGAGGCTGGCTTATGCAATCGAAATGCTTGTCCGTCCGTTAGCACGATAATTCCCGAACGCACTCACTTAGGATAAGGATTAGAGCAATTGTCACTTCTCATATGTGAATGGGAATAGGGATGTTTTTTATGAACACCAAATTAAATTTTTAAAATCGTTTCACAGAAACATCAAACTAAATTTTGTAAATTTTGTGATGGAAGCGTCTAACTCGGGCAGGCTAAATGTTATGGATTGGCAGTTTTTATAATTAAGTATCTACCCGCTAGAATTGTGAAATGCAGCAGTGCTAATAGAAATAAAATCTTTATTTCTATACTGTTTAAAGACTTTGGTTTACTTGTATAGAAATAAAGATTTTTATTTTTATGCAAGTAAACAAAAGTCTTTAAGTCTTTAAACAGATGGTTAATTTTAAATTGTTATCGATAAACACTCACGGGAAATAATTATATATTAACTATTTATGTAATTATGTGAGAGAAGATAAACGAACACACTTTGTATGTCGTGTTTCTCAGAGTAAAAAGACGGTCTAACAATACTTAAGTAAGCAGTATTGCTACTGTTATGAAGAAGCACTAACTGATCTACATCAATAAAATCATGATTCTATTTTTATGGCGCCAATAAATATGTATGGCAGTTACTTTACTCCTGTTAATAGCTATAAAAGGTAAATGTATGGACATATCCTCAACGGTAATTGAGTTGACTATATGGCAATTTATTTACTTTTACATAACGCTTTGAGGGCGGCTTTTCATGCCACAGAAACCTAATAATAGTTAGTTGTCTTATGCTGAGTAAAAATTATCCTAATGATAAATAGTTATATTTTGCAAACTTGAGTATTTCTTGTACCTATACTCATGTATTTATCTAGAGCGTTATAATAATATTGCGACCTTTAAGAATAAAGAAATATAATAAATATATGGCTTCTATAGTCTTATATAATTATGTGAAATGATAACTAAAGTGAAGGTACATAATTACCTACTTCAAAATAGCAAGGGTAAGTTCAGCCAAGTTTAGTATTGTTATTTTATGCGATATTAATAGTCTGGCATTTACTACAACAGTAAACCATTCTGTACCGCTAATACGTGAACAATAGTAACAAAACGATTAGCAAACAGGTTTTTTCTATGCCAATTTACATGTGCATACTTAATTTGTATACATATTGGCACTACATTATTTGTTACATGCTTTCAAACCAGCAATGCAACTGAGGGATTCCCTTACATATTTGCCTGTGTGTAAATATATGCTTTTGAATTGTATTATTATCAAGGGAAACTTTGTTTCGCTGCTTGTAAATACTTAGAATGAATGTTTACTTTGTGTTTACTTAGTAAGAGAAATCTAATGGTTTTGTTCCAAAGATTCCATTTCTAGCAAGAAAATTTCCTACCTTCTTGGAAAATTGCTAGGGAAGTAGGAAAGAGTCGCTACACAAACGTGGTGTTTAGTGTTTAATAATATGGTAATTATGGATGCACCTGGTTAATTATTTAATAGAAAATTACATGTTTTGCTATTAAAGAGTACCAAGAAGCACTAAAGTAAGCGTGACCTTAATGACAGCTTAGTTTATTATACATTGTGTGCAAACTACAACTAAGCATTAACCTGATAATCCATTTAAATGAAATTTTGCCAATGCATATTAATGGTTTTGCAGTAGACTGATCTGGTAAACGATCGCTTTAATTTCCCATTATTAGAAGAATGTAAATTATTTGTGGTGAAGTTTTCAAGACAATAACATACAGTACAAAAGCTGTTAGTGAGACAGTTCAGTTCATCATTGTCATCGTCATTTCAAGTCATTAGGACTTTTATAATGAAATGCAAAGCATACATAACATAATGTACGTAGGTAGGAATTCTTCAGGAATGTATTCAATAATAATATTGGTTTTGTTGGTCCACATTTGAAAACTCTGTTCTATTTAAGCATAGTAATAAATATAATAATAAGTAAGTGCATAGACGTAAATATGCAATACAATGTATATGTAGAATGCCACAACAGACGTGTATTAATGAACAGTAGCCAATGGCTGTAGAATACAGACATGTGATGCGCTGATAATTACATAACATTACATCTCCTCACCTTCAAGATGATCAGACAAGATCACTACACGCCACCGTTGATAATACATCAACAAGATCAAGATAATATATCTTCAAAATGACGAGTTGCTTTAATTTACTTTTAGTGTACATACAAAGGTAATATCATTTGTACAAGTAGCCAAAGTACGTACATTTTATGATTATCCTGGTGCAGCATCCCTAATGTAATTTTACATCATTTACTTAATGATGCTTTTTTTATCAACATTTCTTCTGTAAAGAGCACAGATGCATTAACAGCATATGTACAAATATTCAATTGAAAGCCTGCTTTTTATTGGACACTTTATTCAGTAAATAATTAAATTGCTTGCCCTTTCTGTCGATTGTTGACCTCTTCAGTTTAAATGGCCAGCATAGTCATAATTACTACCATATACCGGATACCATACAGGTGGGCATATACTTGTAATTAAAAATTGTCAGATCAGAGCTAGTAAATGCGATTCCATTCGTAAATTAAATCTTTTCAGAGTGCGGTATGATATTATGTTAAAGTTGTGCTTAATACTAGTTACCTATCTAAGTAAATGCATTTTAGTCTTTAGCATTCTCATTAATATCCTTCGAATATTAAGTATTTTGGTCAACTGAAGTTATTGAGTTGAGACTTTGTGTCTGTGTTGTGCACAAGACATGAAGTTGTCAGTTTGGCAGTGTGTTCAGTTCAGTGTTCAGTAGGCGAATCGTAAGATAATGGAGCGGCTATTTAAGGATAAGTATTTCACTTTCAGTCTCAGTTTCTTTAGTGGTTCTAATGTAATATGAGATAGGTAACAGAGTTAGAGTAATACTATATTTATTCAGTTCTTTACTACATTATTGCAATGCAATGACTGAATTTGCATTATAAATCTCAATGACTTAGCACGAAGTTGAGATAAAGTCGACTATGACGTCGTTATCGGACGAAACCTCTCTGGAGGACGTTCCTGCACTAACTAAGTAGTTGTTGGCTGTCATGTCAATGTCTATGTACAGTTTACAGTACACCGTTGTCTACACTTTGATATCTCGTTGTAGTTCTATGTTGGTTCAACTCAACCTGATGTAGTTGTAGTTATGTTGTGGTAAGTATAAGTGTTGGTGTTGCTTGTTTCATTTTTGCATTTATAATTCAAACTATATATACCTAAATATATAGGTATATCATATAATATGAGAAAGGGCAGCTAAGCTGAGCTGTGGTATATATCTGTGCATAATATTATTATTTATGTGTCCTAATCCTAGATCCGACACTATTACATTGCATAGTGAACAATAATTGGCAATTATTTGGAACAAGACGAGCCAGACCTTCAGACTAGCTCAACTCAACTCAACTCCAACCAAATTGCTTATCTAAAGTGACTCACTTTTTCTCTTTATTTTTGTCGAGATCAGGAATCAGGACAAAGGAGATTGCTTGCAATTTTACATATATAGTAGAAACAGAGATGCTATCCATTTGCATCGAGTAAAGACACGTTTTCAGTTTTATGCAGCCACATCAACATTGCCTCACTGCTGTACAGTACACCACTCAATTTCAATTAACTACTACACTAACATCAGTATTAGCATAATATTGGGATTATATAACTTAAAGCTGTCAGCAGCCAGTTACTTACAAAATGTTTCATTATATATATTTCAAAAAGATATTATCAACTTTAAGTAGCTATCATTCAGATATACATAATAAAGTGCAACCCTTACACATGTACATAATATGTAACAACCTATGTAACTCTATGTACTTAGGATTTGTCTAATGATCTCTTATCTGATTTTCTGAATCATCGACATTTTTGGCATCGATGTTTTTAAATTTATCTTTATTTGATTTTATTGTAATTCTGACAACTACAAGAAAATCTACTATGTATCTTAAAATCTAAATATTTTTAATGCTTAGGTCAAGATCAGCAGCACCTACTGGACTAGCTACGTATGCATAGTGCTTTATACATTTATTACGTGTATCTGCATATAAATCTTTTTGAATCATTGTTAATGCAAAGGTTGCATATAAAAATTATCTAACAATCCCACAACATATTATTACATAATTTGAAATAATTTCACTAAAGTATTAAATAAATCCACAATCCTTTTTCTTACACGGTCAATAATAATTGATACTCAGGTACTACCTAATAAATTATTGTGGTTTTGCTTGTACTTACTCGTGGTACAGTGCTATGTTGGCTACTGCATCAGATAACTAATTAAGTATTCACTGCATTTCCAAGGGTCAACTCTTGCACGTGCATACATAATAATATAATAATTAGGTAATGCTATCTAAATGCACGCGTTGGTTTGGTAAATACGTACCTAAGTAAATACATTTATTGTTCAATTAAAAAAGATTGAGCTTCTTGTAATGTAATTTATTTAAAAATGACACAGTTGCAGATATTTATTATACACCCGCGTGCGATTGCAATTTGCAATAGTGTACAAGTGAAGTAACTGCACATTGTAAAAATAAAATAAAATAAAATGAAGTGAGAATAAAGCAGGTCAAGTCGAAGATGATTCTTTGTTTAGGTATATGTCTTGCGTTCCTTACTTTTCTTATTGTCACTTTTAGAGGTTGTGGAAATGAATGTTGAAGATGACTAGATGATGTGGTCATGACTATAGTAATTGAATCGTAAAGCATGCATGTTTATTACTTTGTACAATGCGTGATTAAGGTGAATGATATTGCGTAGGTATTACTGTGCTAATATTTAGTAGATTGTAAGTCGTGAATGAATGCATCAAAGTTGCTCTTGATGCACTTGAACCATCTTAATGGATTATGTAATCGTATCTAAAGTTTTATTCTTGTACTAGATAAGTACATTTTATTGTATTTAGCTATCTTCGAACTGATTGGAATGAAATATGGTACCTAAATACTACAATGGACATAAAGGTTGGTAGAACATTAAACTTTAGCTAATTGAAGGTATTTACTAATTCTTCTATTTGCTGCTCTAGGTAAGTAAGTATACGAAGTACGAGTTCATAAAGTACAATTATATTTATTGTAAAATATATTATTATGGTTCATTCATAATGTGGTGTAGTAAAAGCAAAGTACCTAAAGATCGAACTATTAAAGGCTATAGTCTATGACCGTGATGCCAAATTTTATTGCCCTTTTCACTATCACTCTCTTATCAGTTCAAACGCAGCAACAGCGAAATTGTCTTTCTAACTAACGATAAGTTTTATAGGCTCGTGTCCAGACCAAGTGTGTATTTATGTATATTTAGCTAACTTATCATATGCTACCAACAGTAGGTTACATCCTCGAGGTTTTTCGCAGAGAAATGAAGTTCAATTCTAAGCCACAGATATATCAACACCAAAACTGAGTTACACGTTGTAAGTATTAACTCTACGTGATATAATTCTGTTGGACACATTTCTACTATTTCTTCTTTCATAGATGAAGTTTCAGATTGCATTCATACGTGTCTTCTTCCAATTTTTTCTAATAGAGCTTAACAATTCCTATATTAAAAGTGAAAACTAGGCTAACGAAAATATCAATGCTCGTTCATGCGACAACAGTAACAAATCTCTCAACAAAGAGTTCAAACAATAAGAGTAAGTACCGAAGTGCACGTAAGTATTTGCTGTATGTAATAAAAAGTTGATGCACATCATTTGCCATTTACAAGCTTTAAATGTTAATGCATTTATTTTATGGGCAGGTATGTTAGGTTAGTTATGTATCAATAGGTAGAAATAACTATACAGGCAAGTAACAGAATACAATATAACAATACCCCAAATATAAATTACATTTTTGCAGTAAATAGTAAATAGTAGCACTTATTTAGGTGGAAGGTAGAAATAAATAACCTTTCGCTGTTCTCTATTGTTTGTAAAACCCAAATAGTTTACACTGTCTGTCCTAGTACTATATTTTTTATCAGGCTACACAAATACTTATTTTTATTATCAGTTTTGTTAGTGGATCAGAAATGTTAAGATGGGATTCCTACTTCAGAAACCGTGCAATGACCATTGCATTGGCTAAATTTCATGACTTGTCTTATAAAGGTATTCCAGCACTCTTAAAAGCTTTGCTTCTTTACTAAAACTGCTTTAGAGTACCTAATCACTGAATTCTTAAATAGGCTTATTTAAAATAACACTCTTTTAAACTGATTATTTATTTATAATCTCTGAAGTAGCAACTGTAAGCCCGTTCTTAACAAAAGTTCAAAGTTTTAATCTTTAACGTTTTGATATGTAATGGCTATTTACAAGCAAAACATTTAAGTCGGAAAAATCATATATAGGCATTTTGATATTTCCATTAGTATAATAGAAAGTTTTTTGGAAAGACTAATCACTATCAAATATAAATATAAAAAATTACAGAATCAAAAGTTTTAAAAACTTGGAAATCTGAAGACAGACACTAGATTTTCATAAGCACTAGACCGGGCCAAAGTGGCAACCTGCAGGGCTGCAGTTTATAGGCCGCATCTCACTCACCATCGCATCGATACGATTGTGTCTAGCCATTACAATTAGTAGGCATCAAATATCTTCTACAACAAATAGTTTCTATTCCAACTACTGGTGCTGGGGCTGTTACTTTACAAGAAGTCTTAGGATTTCTATGATGTTCGCTCGAATTGATGAAAGCTTCACTCTCTGACGTCCAACAATGTTTAGAATTTGCAGACTCGAGTGGAGAGCGACAACTTCCTTCGTCAATTGACTCTATATCGATATGCTTGCTTACTTGCGTAGGTATCTTACCTACCACTACCACAAAATTTTCGTATATTTGCGATGAAATGCATTAGAAAATTAGAGTGCGGTTTAGAGTTTTTCGTTTCCTGATGTGGACGAATACACCCGGCTAGTCATTTTGTACACTATCTTTCAGCAATTTAGTTTATAGGTACTAAATAGCTTACATTTTACGTACTAAATAAATACATGATGTTCGTTGTATAAATATTTAGGTATACTCTTATCTGTCTAGCCAAATGAAATAGGAATACCTAATGTCCCATTAAACGAACACATTTATGATATGTAGGAACTTCTACTTATAAAAAAGACAATGCCACTATAGCTACTATGATATGCTGTACAATCGCATTCGCAACACCAACAATAATATACAAGTAAGGTAAAACTGTACAGGTAGAACAATCGTAGTGTCAGAACTTCAGAACCCTATTGATTTGAGACATAATTTCAGACGAAGACTGATAGTGACATTAGTGGTAATATTTATTTACAGTAGGTACGTATACTTATTTATTTTAGCAAACAGGGTTGTAGTTGTATCGGAAAATAAATAGTTATACTACTTATATTGTATCGTTACACCACTATACAGCCAAAGCAGTCATATCCCCAACTCAGGCCAAGTTAAGTTAACTCTGTCTTTTCTGTTCACTCAGTCAGTTAAATTAACAAACTGATGTGAGAATGAATCAACAAAAAACTTTAGCGTCTAAGGTAAGGAATTGAGTCTTATTGTTGTCAGAAGGATAATAATATACGCTTTTCCCTACAAATGCTTTGTTTGGCTTTTTTCTTTTGATACGTTCTATTTTAAAACTTTCCTACAATTTACAGTTTTCCACTGATATACGATACGTAAGTAACATACCTAAAGTGCAGTTAACACAATTTAGTACAAGTCATTAGTATCTGACTAAATAAAGTTATAAGAAGCACTGTTGCAAATTCTAACACACTAGCTTCTGTGAAAAACCAGATACAAAAAGGCAGGTAATCTTATTCTCCAATGCAATAATCTATATTACTAACAATAAGTACTAGGTATATTACGTATTGGAACTATTTCATTTTGGTATTTGCACGTATCAAGGTATGAATATTATTATGCTTTGATGTAGATGTAATATCATACAAGGTTTGTTGTATACAATAATATAAACTGGAGAAATATTAAAACCGACATTAACATGTTTTCCTAAGAAATATATCCTCCAGCAATCTGTACTAATTGGAACCGTACCGTGCCAGAGACGAATTTACTGTATGTAATATTTAATTAAGCTCCTCGCGCTGTGTAACAAAAGGTAAACGAAAGGATTACTGCGAAAATGATAACGTAACACGCTAATCACGTAAAAGACATCTTTGATACAACTTTTGGAATTAACTCTATGATTTCATAGCTAATGATACGGCTATGTCGTATATATGTATCTGTACATAAGTATCCAATTTGAAAGGATCTCTTGGAATTTAACCAGCTTATGATTTTGATCTTCCAGCAGTAAGTAATATAAATATGTATAAGTATTTATCGGCCGACGTAAAAGCTCGTATAGAAATATCTTAAGCAAAGATCATTTTCGTAATAATAAATATAGAATGCTACATTTCAACATATTCCCTTTAATTGCTTAAATTTTTGGATTAATAATTATTTCTGCCAAGGATTAAATTAGTTGATTAACAATGCCATGTCACATATTTCACCCAAATGCAGACTTTGTAGTCAAATGGGTATAAGAATTATGTTCGTGTCTGTTAAAATGTACCTAAATACAACACATCCTTTGTCGACCTTCGTTTGATGCCATCAAAGAAAAATCTACTTTTAATTATCGTTTCGAACAATTTTGTTGTGTATATTGAAATAATATTCTTAATTAATGCCGAGTAGGTATCACAATCCAGATAATGCATTGTAAAACGATTAAAACTTCGAGATATTGGTGTACTTTTATAAAAGCGTTATTATTTCTTTCAGGTAACCAATTAAGTGAAAAACTTAGATAACTAAATTTCTACTACATCAATGTATGCAACTTATTTGCAATGGCAGTTACTTTTCTTTAATCATAGACTAATTAAGCAGCCTATCGATTTTGTTGAAAAAGGACATTTCAAATAAAACAACATAAACACTTTCCATACTAACTAGCCATGGAACAATAAAGCTACTTATTTAACAAACTGTATTCAGTATCTACCTACATGTCAAATACTAATACACCACTCATACTCGCAATGAAGGTTTATTAGTATAGGAAGTACAAATATTGATTAATTAATAAAAGGAATAACTGACTCATGAATACGAAATGTTTTTAAATGTTTATGAAACCTATCTAATTAGCACAGTGTAAATCCAACTATAGGATTTATTGAATATAATTTAGTTGTAACAATGGTAGACTAATAAGCCTGTAATGTTAACCTAATGATAATGTCTATTGCATTTTCTCTTTAAAGGTACATGAAACCACAAAGACCACAATACAATCATTTTAAATTAAAGCATTTAATTTGATGCTGTACCTAAAATAGAAAAATGTTTTTTGAATATTTATTTTTGAAAGGAAAGGAAATTTGAAGGAAAGGTTGAGTGTGTCAATCAAGGTTTGCTCACACCTTCATACTTAAGGTACTTAAGTAACAGGAAATG
>JAQFYC010007018.1:0-11178 GCA_034694165.1 Tomocerus mixtus
AGTCACAGATCGTTTTCTAGGACTCTTCCTCAGTTTTATAACTAATTTGCAGGTACAAAGATAAAAAGAAGATAAATAGGGTCAGTAAAGGCATATTAGTATTTTTATCTTATTGTATACATAAATAGAACAAATGCCTTATACAGATGCTTTATGTATTTATCTGTAGAGATTTTGCTAATTAATACACGTGAATCTATACATCACTATTTATATACATGTTTATTCATTGCATTACATTGTATTACAGATGGTAACAAAAGCCCCGCTTATGTATACAATATGCAATAATGTTACGTAACTTCTATCCTAATACGACGCATCTGTTAACTAAAACATTCTGATAATATGTTTTTCCCTATAAATGCATATAATGGGTACACTAACAGATATTCTTGTCGGCCTACACAGATCTGACTTGGCTAGGTACCCGCATTATTGTAAAATAAGGCCATTATGTAGATTGGAAGCTGAAAGTGAAACATGAATGTATATTCTTATGTACATACAATACATATGTATTACTATGTATACTACTACCACCACGTTAAGGTAATTTCGCTGTGATGCTAATCATAAGGAAAATGTTGATCTTTCCTTCCCCGTCATAAAATGCAATTTGAACAAATTCCCTCGGTGCAATTTAACATAATGTGTATCTCTGCCCTTATACGTTTAGTGCCTACTGCCTACGTTCCTCTATGTAATATGAAAAGTATCTATTGTAATACTCCACTGTATTATGTAAAGTAATGGCTAAAATACATGAATAACTTCAGTAAAATCCTCTTTTAACTTGCTTTTGAATGTACTTGTATATTATTGTAAGTATTGTAACTGTATTAATACGTACTACAGTACTATACAGATATAAGTATTATAGAATTATAGGAAAGGAGCTTAGCTGGATGGAACGAGAGGGTTGAATGCAATAGGAATTATTTTAGTATTACACAGATAATGTATTCCAGTCCCTCCAAGCCCAGAAACCTTTAAGTGAGTTAAAGGAAACTAAATCCCTTGGTGACATTGACAATGAGACAATATTGTCGATGGGATTAACTGGAATTTTCAGTTTAACTCAATTTTCATATTTCGGTGTATAATTTTAAATGCATTTAACCATATGGACCGTTGCATCTCATCAACATACCTAAATTAAATGTTATGTATATGAAAATTCGTTCACAGATCAGAGTAGAATATGAAATACCTACATACTTTATACACTAAATATTAAATACGTTCCTGAATGTATCCTGAATGGCGGCGGTAGGTATTAGGAATTTATTTCTGGGTACAAACAAACCATAGACGAATGAAAATGAAAATGAACTAGTCTGGCCTGGCCTGACAGACCAAAGCCAGACAAAAATCATTTTGTATCAAATTACAGAAGAAAACCCGTAAAAGTTTCAAATGGTAGAGTCTCGCTCAGCTAATAGCAATAGCAAATAAAATTGAGTAGCAATAAGCTATAGTCTACTGTCTACTCAGACATACAAAGAGGACATAATGGTTCTCCAATTAGTTTTTTGTTGGATACTTTGATTAAACTCGAATTATTTTCAAAACTTGTACACTGTACGTAGTTACATAGGTAATAAGCTCAGACGGGTAGGGGTACATAGCCCTCTTTATGATTATGTAGAAATACACAAGACAGGTACCTAATATATGTACATACATATTTATATTATGTTTATGTAAGTAAAGTAAAGTAAACTAAGGGAAAAAAATGAGTCAGTACCTAATGTATTGTGGAACATAATCCCTCCGTTATAATGTATGGGAGCATTAGTCTGCCTTTTATGTAACGTGTGTGTATTGCAAAAGTTATGTACATTTAGCTTCTGTGTTATTATCGGAGGAAAATGATCAGAAGACAATGAAGAATACAATATTCGATGATGGCAATATAAGTTGAGCCATGAAAATGATTACAATTTACAGGAATCAAATGAGAAGGGAAACCTTGTCCACGCATCAGTCTCACTCTGACTTCTGACTTTACTTATCTGATCTACAGACTTATTACAATACAATACAATACAGTAGACGATTAAGTAGACTTCAGCTGGTTTTGGTTCTGGTTCTTCATATTACATATAAAAAGTTTTTATATGGAAGATACCTACTGTAAAGATATAAAAATGCGCACCGTATTGTAATTTTGCTTTTACTATAGCGTTTGTATGTAGTATTTGTACATACGTGATTACCTTTAGTGTTTTCTTTCAAAATAAAGAAACGCAACGCAATATGTACGTATTTATAAGCAGTAAACTGTATATAAACTCCGAGGCTTATACATACATTATACATATACCAGCATTGTATATTGTATCCAGGCCAAGCCAGGACAAGCGAGTCGGAGTTGGTTTTCGTTGTTGAGCCAAGCCAAAGTGAGGTAATTTGGAAGCCAATGCAATTTGGGAGCGATCAAGAAATAATAGAGACTGATGAGTGGTTATATACAGAAAAGGCGATTCACAAGGATTATGTGCAAAGAAGGGGACTCACTCTCTCTGTCTACACTTACGCTACAGATATATCTATATTTCTATATATTACATACTAGTAGTGCAAGTATATCTGTATAAGTACAAATAAAAAGTCAATGTATTCGACACTATAGCTGTGTGGTGCATGTCTGGTCCGCAAAGGAAAACCTTACGTAATGCTATACACTTAGAAAGCCAGTTAGGCTTTATTAGGTATTCTTTACTTACATACGTATCTGTAGAGGGTATCTTTAGAACAAGTGTTTTACTCACTTTACTATTATGAGAGCAAGTGTAATAGTTGTACTGTTCTGTTCTGTTAGTTAACTTCATTTGAGTTCAGACTGTACTGTACAGTGCTCTGTAATAATAAGAGTTGACTTGGCTTGACACAGAATGCTGTCTCTCTCCCACCATTTCATTCCTGGACTTGATTCCTCCTCTAATAATGAGGAGAAAGGCAAATTGTCCACGGTGATTTAACTGAAAAACTCAGTGAACACAATCAAAACCCTTTGGCCAAAGGGGAGTCCATTATTTTATTTTACAATGTATTTTCTTCTATTACACGTAAAATGTAAGTACGGATACCGATACAATATATTTGTATGTAAAATATATTCTTTTCTCTGTCTGGTAAAGTCAAGTAGCAAAAATAATATTTTCGAATGTTTGTTAAGTCTGTTTACATTACCCAATCTTTGTTGTAGTGTACATATAGTGAAGGTGGTATGGTATCCACTGATTTGACTCGAGACTTCTATGATGAAGAAACAAGAGATACTTGTTTCCTAATGTCCTAACTAATAATATGCAATCATTGTCCTTGTTTCCTTTCTTCTTTTATTGCGAACATCATCCAGGCTCAATCCGCTGGTAATTTAGAGGCGCCGTGGCCAATGTAGGTACTCCTACTTACTAATTTCCAATTCTTTCTCTTATACTCTTCCGTGCTTAAATACAAATATTGTATGTATATGCACAGAATATTATAGAAAACTCTATTATTCTTCTATTTTGTGTAAAGAGCTTATTGTCCAACAATTTTTTATGCTGTAGTGCATATTTAATATACTTATACACTATTAGATTCGATGGTCATCCTATAGTGTCTATGATATATCAAAGTTAGTAAGTAAACAAAAGGGAGCTACCTACAGATACAACCTACCTTGTGTCTTGTGTGTAACTATTGTATTGTAAAGTTACGCTTATAATGTGAGTAACAATAGTCAGCTCCTTCCTCTTTTGTATTATTTTGTTTGTTAGGTACAGGAGGTAGCTTAGCTCCACTTTATTCTTCTTGGTCGTCTATTAGGGAGTTTATTTACAAAAGGATTTCACGCGACCCACACCACATCACACCGCATACAGACAGTCTTTCTTTTTTCTCCTTCTGTTTGCTCATTTCTCATGTGTTCTGTTGTGTTGTGTGATTATCTGATGTGATAAGATGTGATGCGATGCAGCAAAGCAAGTTACTATTATTTTTCTTAAGTTAGTGAGATTGAGATTCATTGCTAGATGAAGGAGGGAGGCTAAGGAACTTATGTTTCACCATTCATTCCTTTGCAGTAGGTACGTGCTATTGATTTTGTAAATGTATGTAAGTAGAATGCAAAGAAATGAAGCTGCTAAACTTGTAGTATACGTATTTCTGTACTGGAGAAGCTTACATAGCTATAGGTACCTGTAGACAGATAAGATAGTTGTGAGTATGTACATATAGAGTTGTGTACTGCATTTTATTCTAATGAGATTAGAATGTGTATTGAAGTCGTAGGGAAGAGAGTTTCCTTCTTTGACAATGCAGTCGAGTTAAAGACACAAGGGACGGGAGAGAAGTCCCTTTACGATCTCAAGATGCAGCGAAATACTTTCACATGTCAATCTAATCAGCAGTTTCATTCGATTTTCTTCCTAAACTTCAATGTCACTCATGTATGTACATGTACAGTGCTAAGGTTACGTATTTTAATACTTTCCCCACCCTCCATGGGATAGATAGCTCTATAAAAACACTTTTGTGTATCTCCGATAAAGGGAGTTGAGTAAAAGGAGAAACTTTCGCAAACTTGGGCACTAAATATGCTGAAATACTTATGTCACGTCTCGTCAGAGTGAGAATGTTCTACAAAACTATAAATAGTTGAGTCGCTTTAAGTGTTTTGTTTCGCTAAAAGAAATTATGTACCTCAGATACATAATAAACTTGAGCTAAATACGTACTAAGACCATGCTAAGAGAATGATACACCTCTAAGGAAGGGAATTCAGATTTAATTAATTAATGAGTCACTCGTTCCTACATAAGAACAATTTCTAATCAAGCTAATCGTCTGTTTAATGTCTACTTTAAAAAATTGATAATTAATCATCAGACTCTAGAGAAGAAGGAGGAAGACACGTAGCCAAATCCAATCTCCTTTGTAAATTTCAAGTGTATTATATATAATCTATTTTCCCATAAAACAGGTTTGCTTTTTATGCGCCAAATTAAAAATCCAGCCCAAGAATCCGCAAAAAATTCAAAGTTGATCTTGGGAAACCCCTTCCTTGCCTTCGTTTCATAAAGTATCCTGGTAGTAGTATAGTAAATTCTAAAGAAAAACTGAACCAAGTAGTGTACACACTAGAATAAAGGTTCCTTATAAATAAGTACTTATTAGTTAGCATACAGTACACCGTCCCGTCCCAAGTATGTACATACTAAGTGCTTACAATATAATGCCTAAGTGAGTACAATGCAAAAATTCAACAATAGAGTAGGATATGAGAGGGATTGATAAATTGCCTGTTGTATTTTGTAGTTGTATTAGTATTGTATTGCATTCTAATGAATTACGCACACTAAGTAAACACTACATTGCAATTGGCAATGAAAAAATAATTATTCTTTCTAACGAAACGACTACTTATTATGCAAAATAGAGAATCCACATAAATGTCACGTTTGGAAGTACAACTTTGTCGAGCAGAGGGGATGATGGACTATCTCTGCACATCCTATGTACAAATGTACACTACATTAAGATACTTGTGTGAATGTCCTTATTTTATTTCATTTCTACAATACACAGTGCAGTGTTCCTACACTGAAAAGGTAATTCTACATTAGAGTGAAGGAGATACGTACATAGTTGACACCTTGTTTGATTGACTCGTCTTGGGTTGTCTTTCTTGTCATGTGCATGTTTGTAGCTTTTATTTTCTTCTGTGGTGCTCCTGCTCCTGCCTCACCTCGTCCTGTCACATATTTTTACATTCAAATACTATAATGTCTCACAAACGAGACATCTTATTTAAAAACAAGACAAGTTTTTCTATTTTCCTCTAGACATTGAATGAAACCATTATTTTGTAAATAAATGAGAGAGAGACACTGGAATTTTCTGTAACAATAACAACACTTTTGCATTATGTAACATAACATAACACTGCGTCTTCTCTTCCTACTCCAAATAGTGAAAACAAAGATACAGTGGGAAAAACCTTGTGTTATTCTACAACTTGATGGGAAAGCAGACAGATTACCAACACATGTCACAGTGATGGAGATTCATAATACCATTTATGAGTTTTGCATAAATAATATGCAAACTCTTTTTACTTTTGCACACAGTAGCCTTATGTCTGTACTTGTACATTTATTTCCTTGAATGATGAACATTGAACTCGGGTTGAATCTGCCTATGCCTTCCTAGATAATAAAATAAAACCTAGTCCTACATTTCCCGAAGCCTTGATCTTGTCTGGTCTGGTCTACTTGTCAATGTAGACACATATGCTACATTTATGTTGTGAGCGTCTGGCCGTCAGTCTAGCCGCTTCTTGTGTTCTGGTCATTGTTCTTTTATTATTGTTTTTATATTGTACAGCAGAACATATGCCTAAATATTTTTTAACCATAAAACACTGCAATTCAAAGAAATGAGAAAGAAGCTAACGGATTCTGTGTAACAAGAAGTGTTCAGTGCAAAGTTCAAGAATACGTATAACTGTATCAAATATCAAAGCAAGAGTAAAATATAAAGTAAGATAAATTGAAGAGATTGAAAATGCAATAATTCTATTCAAGGCACCAGATTTAGAGAATTTAATGTAATTTCCTCCAGACTGGACTGAACTGGATGTTAAGGAAGAAAGTCCAGTCAAGTCAAGATAAAGTCCGAGAGGAAATCTGAATATGGAAAATAAATGTCAGAAATGATGGGGAGAGGGAGAAAAGAAACAGAACAGTAAATCTCTAAGAGAGAAAATAGAGTTGAGTCCATCCAGTCCTACTTGTAGTTGGAAGTTGGACTGGACCATCCTCAAATGAAATGAAGTCTGGAGTCGGCTGGACTGGACTGAACTTTCTGGATAAACTAGAGTCCATTTCAGATACAGATAATGTATTACATACGTACATCTGTATTTATGTTATACAATTCATTTTTCTTCTCTCCCCTCGCACTGTCTCCTTTTTTATCATAAACCAATTGTTCTTACTTATGAGAAGATATATCCTTCTTACATATATTTATCCACTCACTTACTGAATATATAGATCATTCCATTCTTTTATATGCTTCATATACACTCTCTATTGTTTCTAAGATATTATAAACGATAATATGCAGTAACACAAAAATTTGTCTCTGCAAATTGCTCCAACAAGTTTACAAATCCAGTCTGCCTCCTCCCAGAGTGCATAACATTGCATCTAATACACAAAAATGCGAAAAGCTTTACATGACAAACATTTGGCTCACTGCACTGCTTACGATGACAAATAAAAATAATTCAAGTCCTCAAATATTAATCGTAAATTAATGCAATAAGTAAACAACAACACTTGATTATGTTTAACTTTAACTGCATAGAACATCATACAAGTAAATAGAAAAAAATGTAAATATGCAAATTAGATTTTCTTCCATGGCCATTCGACTTGTGTATTTTAAAGTGTCACAGTCCAGTAGAAAGATTTTTCTTTATTACGCAACAAAAATCGTACATTGTGACTTTAAGTGTCATGCAAAGCAGGAGAATTGAGAATTACATAACAATGCATCTTTAAATGCAGTTATAAAGAATATCTATGTATGTGTATGGGAAAAAGACAAGGACAAGTGTGCTTAAAATTGCACCATGTGTGCACAAAGATTGCTTCAGCCTCGTGTGGCGCTCAATAGGGGATGATATTATACTGGGGACTGTTCTAGGTTAAAATATAAATGTTAAGAGTCCATCTAGTCACTTTTCGTCGAAAACTGGAGTGAAATGAACGTTGAGCGTGAACCCCATGGAAATATTTCCAGGAATTTCCGAAGAGAATGCATTATTCCACCGTTTGTCTTGGTTAGTCCTTTTCAATCGGACTTGGGGATTCACTTCACTCAGAAAGGCTTCATGCAATAATACGGCTATACATAGTAAATACGTATTATTCCACAATATGGGATTCTCTCATATATATTTACATTAGAGGAGGATTTCTCAAATATATTAGAATGTAAGAGAATTCTTTCCTATAGGTTATCTCTTTATTTTATTTATTTCTCCTGTCATATTTGTGGACCCGACTTTGATTTATGCTCACTTCTCCTTTCACCCTAACTGTTGTGCTTTTGCCTGTCGGCATCCTCAGATTTTATACACACATTCTAACATACACGCAAAAATACGTACCTTCAGATAGTAAAGCTATATTAATAGTGTCTATACATCTACAGCCATAATTCATTGAAATTTTTATAAAATAGGCGAGTCTCATCTTAAATATTACATTTCCTATATATCTGTATAACATATTTCTGACTTTTAATGATATTTAGTGGTTTTAGTGGATAATCCGAAGAATTGTTAATGTTTATTAATTGTACCTGTACAATTGTGCAGAAATTATTCAATGCTATAATTCAATGTTGATTTTGCAACATCCCTTGACTTGATACTTGATACTTGAACTTTGGACAATGGTTAAAGTGTGAGCAGATGAAGTCATTGAATTACATGTACAGATACAAAGCAGAAATATGAAGGTAGGAACACATTTGTGAGGCAATTCCCCGTGTGAAGTTTGTGAGATAAAAAATTCGCATAATATGGACGAGGACAGAGGGAAGATGTATCCTATCTATCTCTGTTGGCAGACAAGGTCTCCATCCCATTGCTGGATTGGATTGTTATTGAAATTCGGATCACCACATGAGACCATTCCTTGTGACCGATTTATGTCTCCATATGTGCCTACTTGTTCTGACACTCATCACAGTCGAGCTGTCGTAATTTTATTTCTTTTTCTGATTTATATTCTTGTTTTTTCAAACTTGCCTTCTATACAGCCTTCTTACATATAAGTTATATCCCTTACTATATATGTTGGCATGCCTCCACTATGGACATATGCTAACTCTTAGCAAGCTCTGTATCTACATCACACCATAAGTAAGTGACACCTTCTTTAGATGACACAAGGCAAGGGGCATCGTGACAACTCTTTTTAACGCGTTATAACACAATGGGTCGCAATAATGTCTCTTTTATTGGCACTGTCTCTTAATAATCTTTAAAAATACTTGTTTCTCCTACTGTTCCTCTACAACGCAAAATAAATACTGAAATACAATATGAATAATTGGCCAATTACACGTAAGTGGATTCATTTTATGAAGGTTAACGTACAGAATAACATTGCAATTAATTCGCAATGCAACTGACTACTGTATAACTTAATGCTTCACTTATAGTGTTGACCATTGATATATTTACAACCTTTATGCAAAGAAGATAAACTTGTAGTGCACTGTAGTTGTAGTGCAGAGGCTAACATTAGTTAATTTGCGGCATGTTAGCTTTGCCTACCTTAACTTTAACACAATTTACATACAACACTATAAAATCAAGGCTGGCAATTACCAAAATTGCAAAAATTATAATTTGGCATCTCGCTAGCAATTGTCGGCTTAAACTTAAAGAAAGAATTAAGATCAAGAATTTATCTGGGGATGAATTGCTTAATTTTTTAGGGTAAAATTACTACAATATTAGCAAATGAACACATTGCAGTTAGGTATGCACACCTAACTAACTAACTTAACACCAGCTCTAGTAATTACATAATTAAACCAGACCAGCAAAACATCTTCCGACATAGTTATTTAATTTAGACCAGAACTAGACCACCTGTCCTGTTCTGACTTCTGACTTCTTCGTACTTGCAAATTCTTCAATTCTGGTCTGGATTCCATGTACATGGACGGATTCAGATCACACGGTCGGCATTTATACTATTTACTTGGTATACGATTTCAGTATGCACTATATAAGATGTGTGTGCACGTAGGTATGAGTTAATTAATCTAGAAGCAAATTCAACGGTGACTTTTTATCAAAGTGGATTGTAAACTCTGTAATTATAACCTTGTACCTACCTGTTACGATGTGATATGATAGTTGTACCACAGTTGTAAATACATGTGTACATAATATGTACGTGTAAGTAACAACGAGAATGCGAACAAGCAAAAAGCAGCTAATGAAATAAACTTTCGCAAATTAACTTGAAAATGGCAAACTTACGGCATCGTCTGTGTTGTAGGTGGAAACCTGGCTGCTTGCTCAAAGCTTTGTCTGTAAATCAAAAAAACAAATTCAGTATAAGCATTTTTATATTAACAATTAACATCCTGTCGGTAATTGAAGAATTGAAGTAACCATATACATAGAGGGGAAATATCTCATTAGTAACTTTATTATTAATTCATAAGTTTTTTGGAAGATTTTTTAGCATTTCTACTATCCATTGAGGTATAAGGTATATTGAACTTCATATACAATTCTTACAAGCCTATGTACTATGTAGTAAGTACACATATACAATTGTACACTTGTCTTGACATCTTTTCCTCATTAACATACATACCTTATTAAAATGTACCTATGGACAGTCTCATTTGTCCCATCTCGATGATTTTGTTATATTTAGCATTGCGAATGCTTAACACATTTTTCATCATGTTAGTATGATATACCTGCATTTATGTATGTTTTCACCAAATATGAAAATATTTTAGTTTACTATTCATATCGCTGTTAGTAATGTATTAATCACGGATGTGGACATATCTACATTAGTACTAACTATAACCTATTTTACAACATTGGTATTAATTTTAGTGAATGGAATACATAAATATAAGTTGTGAAGAGAATAATTAAGTAGTATTCTTGTCGAAAAGTCATATTTTCCACACTCCTTACGAAATAAATGAGTGTAAAATAGTGTATGAAAGGTTTGTTGAATGAAAAGGCAGACATTGATTAT
This sequence comes from Tomocerus mixtus, assembly GCA_034694165.1. Lineage (NCBI taxonomy): Eukaryota > Metazoa > Arthropoda > Collembola > Entomobryomorpha > Tomoceridae > Tomocerus > Tomocerus mixtus. Next base: position 10,815 of record JAQFYC010007018.1, read on the forward strand.
AGCGCACCCCTCACGATGATTTTATCACTCAATTATAAACACCTTATTGTAAACTAATGACTGACTGCGTGTTTAAAATACCCAACTTATATTGTTAGAATGAGTGAGCGAGATCACCAAATGCAATCTAAATGGTCAGGTCAGGCCAGGCCAACTCTTGTTCTACAAAGCTTGTATTCTATTGTTATTGACGTGTAATGAAGTGGGATTTAGCTCTGCATACAATATGCAAGCTTTTTTATTTTATTACTTATAAACAAGATTGGAGATGTAATGTAAGTATTAAACTCTCCGTGGAAGTCTCCACTCCATTTGTGTGTACTGTATACTTAACAAATTACCAACACTTGTCGTGAGCCCGAGA
>JAQFYC010007019.1:0-11176 GCA_034694165.1 Tomocerus mixtus
GATGCAACGACGAGTTGCTGGGTGGAGAGGGGACGAGGACAATTGAGATTGAACGATCGGGTGGAGGAGAAGACGAGATGCAGACCCGCGGCTCATCATCCGCACCAAAGGCTCTCTCTGCATCATCCTCAACACCAAAGTCTGGTCGGAAATGACAGTATGAGAAAGCTAGTGCTAGAAGTGTCAGGATAACCGCCATGGACATTGTCTACCCCAAAGTCTTTCTCATTACGATGAGTAATTAACTTTAACCTTCTACACTATTTACTGCAAATGATGCGATAATATGAAAATAATATGACTTTGGTGATGTATGTATTTTATGTAGAGGCTACAGTGACTGATGAGGCAGATCTGCTGTTCAGCACCCTGGACTGGCGATTTCGTCTCCGGAAGTCTGAGGCCACGACAGTTGATAAGGATAGCCCAGTTAAAAAGAAACGGACACCCGAGAAGAGGAAGAGTTTTGTAATGACGAAGGAATTTAATAATAAAAATAATAATTTTCGTTCGTACGTATTTTACAATTAAATTACATTCTGCATGGGGCACTAAAGTCTTACGGTGCTGTCACCTCCCCCCGAAGGCATTAAGCGCGTGCCCCTATTAAATTCACAAATGAAAATAAATAAAAAGTTGGACATGATCAAAATATAAATGTTATACCACTTCTGCTCAAATATGCTAGAGTGTTATGCCACTTGAGCATTAATGCTAAGGTGTTATACCACATTTTTTAACTTAATTTTACCACCATCTGCTCTCCTTTTAGCAGTTTTTTTCATTTACGAGTATACCTTACATCCTATTCCTTGCATATTATCCAGTTCTAATTTTTTATATGTATTTTGACGGAAATCTTTTTCATTCCATTTCTACATTAATTTCGAAAGTATGCTAAATCCATGACATAGTATTTGGGAAATACCTACAATTGTAGGTATTTCCCAAATACTATATCATGGATACCGGACTATGTCACAAATACCTACAATTGTAGGTATTTCCCAAATACTATGTTAATTCAATGTTAATTATGATATTATATCATAATTAATCAACCAATATTGATTAGAAAGAACAATATTTTTGAGAAAGGGAGCTTTGATTTTTTACAGTGCAGTAGTTTCATTATTTGGTCTTTCTAACCTGCAATAAAAATGTATTTAAATATAAACTAAAGAATTGTGAAGATTTATTAAATGCCTTACACCTTGAGCACATCTGTACAATAGAATAAATATGTTACCAAACATATTATATTATGTAAAGTCGTCCTATATATATAGCAATTTGTCTCCTATGGCTTTAGCATAATACTTCTAAATAAAACTGCTGAACAAAATCTGGGGAAAGCCACCTTTAGTTAATCATTTTCCGAATTACTTAAGTGTCATACAATTTTGACATGTGCCTTTCATCAGTATCTTCTTGATTTTTACAACAAATGTCATTAAAATCAAAAATGTCAAAATCGCATTTTTGCATAAAATCGCAAAGGATGTTCTGCCATTGAGTTACTTCGGCTTTTGTGCAGCAATTCTGGAAGTGTACTAGATATTTGAGGAAAATGGTTGATATACGAATTTAAGATAGCGATATTGTGATGTGACCACTTATATGCATTTTACTTGTACCTAAACGAATAGTAGCGAGAGTAAATAATCACTTTGGTCCCATCTCAATTAATTGAGCTTCAGGTGAATTATCCGAGATTGTTTGCAACATTATAATATTTTTCCCGTTTCCATTGCAGGCAATGCGTCGTGGAATATTACTAGAGATACAGATAAGCAAACAAAGTTTGCAGAGATAATAAAAAGGTAAATTCCGGATAAGGGTAAGTACTAAGAACCTTACTACACTGCACTGTGCAAACAAATTATTGGCATATGTGACCGATGTGAAATGATGTATAAACGATGGCAATTTCCTATAACTTATATGTGCCATTGATAATTAAATTAAATATGATTATGGTTTAAGTAACAAACAGAGATGGGAATTAATGATAGTTTGATGGACATCTTTTTGTTCGCACAGCCCATCTGGGTATATTACAGAATTGTTATCGCGATATTACAGTGTAACGAGATTGTAATTATGTGCGTTGAACATGTAGTCCTTGTACACAATGTACACATTAAACTTAATACATTTATCAGTCCAATAAATAAATTAATAAAAGCACAAGTACAGCCTACATTTTTCTACATGGGGGCACATTAACTATTAACAAGCTGTAATTAAGTTGTGAAAGAGTTGTAAAGGGACGCTCTTGTCCTTCCGTCCGGTCCTTTGGCCAATACGGCAATACTAATCAATCTTTTGTGAATTATGTTTCCAGAATCTGACATTGACATGACAGCATAGGTTTTAGAAATGTCAAGAGTCAAATCGGACTATTGGTCAGGGATCTGAATCTATATACAACTAGTAGGTCCATTTGAAAATGCTTGGGTAATGGAAAATCTTTTAGTATTGTAGTAGTGTCAGTATGTAGTACAGTCGTAATACTTTGAATCCTGGGACAGTGTTAAACACAGTAGGAAAACTGTTCTTATAACCCGGGACTCGGGACACTGTACAACAATCGTCTCTTCTTTGTCATTACTGTTTTCCTCAACCACTTGGTATATAGACAATACAATTACCATTATTAGATATTTAATTCTTCTGTTTTTACTTAACTAAACATTGGTTTATCAATCGAGGCGTCCAATTTTCTTTGCACCAGGAAGCCCTGAAGGCCAGTTCCGCCACAGCATATTCGTTTTGCCATGGTTTATTCTACTTGCAAAAAGTTGGTGTGTAGTGTACTGAAAAAGTCACTTTAGTCAGTCATCTGTTTGATTGAGTATAGATAATTACAGAAGATGAACATTGATTGTGAGTTAATTTGTGTGTGGAATGAATGACGCAAAAAATGGTACATGTTAAGTGCTATGTAAAAATGTCAAGCCATCATGCAAAAGCCTAAGCCGCCATCGTGCATGGTCAATTGAATGTTATATACTTAAGTGTAAAGTCTTATGTGGACGCATATGACCCATATAGCATTTATTACTTATATAATATTCTGGTTTTGATACCCAAGCCACGCTAAGCCGGCAACTTGAGCTATAAATCGAAGTCATCCTTACCGAGAGCAATTCATTGCAACTCCAGCACCCAAAGATTCTCCACGTCTAATCTGCTTGCTAATAAAAGCCAACCTCAACATCAAAAATGAAGATTCAAAGATCACATACGTTTTATCTTATACGACAGTAAGTTTTAAAGAAACAGTAATATTTTGTGAAACAATTATTAATCAATTGCATAATAATTAGTATTTATTTTGTATCTAATTGCTTTACAGCGGAGAAACTGTAGGAAATGTCAAAAGATTTTTATTACCACAAGAAGAAGATATCGTGAGCCCAAGTGGAATTATTCAGGTTTGTTGGGCTATTCAATTTAATTAGTTTGATCATTATTATGCTATGAATATTATTTCCCCTGAAATACATATTTTGCTGAATCCATGAAAATATTTTCTCCAGAAATGTTAATTTATGAAATATAATATAGCCCTTGGTTTTACAACGGTTTATTTATTTCAGGCGTACAAATTCCTTCAGCAATTTACAATTCAACAAGATATTTAAAGTTTTTAACTACAAGTATTTGAATATTCTTTTTTTGAATATTTTCTAGGCGGAAAAATTAGGAGAAGCTCTGAAAGATGTGAAATTTACAAAAGCTGTCTGCAGTGACTATGCCCGAACAGTTACCACTACCGAAATCATTTTAGCGCATAATAATGTCTCCGAAAAAACTTTCGTTAAAGAGGCGCGACTCCGAGAAATCGTAAGTGTCCACATTTCACGAAGAAATAGTTTAATTGTGATGTGACTGGTGTGATATAATATTAAGTATGATGTACATCTTTCCAAGTTAATTTAACATTTTTAATTTACATTATTGCGAACATTAATTAGTTAGTTAATTAATTACTCACATTAATTAATTACAGTACTTGGGAAAATACGAAAACCACGAATATGGTCCAATATTTATAGACATACTCGGTTTTATGAACAAAAACTTGGAGAAAACTGAATGGAAAGCAGAGGGTTCGGAAACTGTGGATGATCTTAAAAGAAAAACCAGAAGCTTCTTTGAGGTAACTATAAAAACAGTTAAACTTAATTATATTAAAAATACGCAGTTCGTTCATCATGTAAGGATTCCGGTACATAGGAATTTCTCTATATTATTATGGAACGGCATTTTTTACATTTTAGGATTTTTTCAAAGAACTGGACGCCAGTGACAAGGACGAAACTGTTCTTTTGGTATCCCACGGTTGCCTGAATATGTGTCTTTTAGATATGTTGAACGAACATCCAGATATATCCATAACCAATTGGGATCCCTCCTTGGGAAAAATCATGAGAAATGCTACATACCACAAGTTCACAATTTCTTCCAAAAACGAAGATTCAAAAAGGACGATGACTTTCTCCACTACTCATGAAAAGTCTCACTTAAAAGATATTCAGACAGTCGATTCCCTGACCAAATTAGCACAAACGCCTGAGGGAAAAGCTGTTGCTGGGTGTTTTCATGTTTAAATCTAGATATTTTCCTACGTACCCTAAATTGATTTATTTATCTGAATTATAAGAAATCAAATGACAAAATTGAAAATTAAAACTTTATTGTTTTATAAATATGCATTAAGAATTTATTTCCCAAAAAACAGCTTCCTAGAAGAAACAAAATATTAATGCATCCCAATTTCAATAACAATTCAATTGGTAAACAGAAATAAGTAGTAATAATATTTATTATATGCATTATGCATCAATATTATAATTAATTACAATAATAAATATTTTAGGAAGAATGAAAAATTAATACTTTCAAAAATGATCTATTTCCTAAATTCATTTTTTGCATTACAAATAATAGTGTACCGATTTACTGATACTAATATTTTAACTTATATTTACTTTTGAGACAATTTTTTTCAGTTTATACTTGAAAGCAACCAGACAAGGGTGCCCATTCGGGATGTTTCACCATTCTTGTTAGAGAATCCGTTCCAGGAATTGATTTTAAATGAGAATGGGCATGAATTTCTTTAAACTCGATGTTTCTTCGGGAATTTTGAGGAGTTGTTCGACTAATTAACAGATTCATATAAGTAGCATTTTTCATTATGCGTCCACAACCGGCATTCTCGTCCCAATTTACCACATCTACATCCTCAGCTTCCTGAATATGGTCCATAAGGCACTTGAGATACATTCCGTGGGAAACTACCAATATCGTGCATGGATCTTCGCTTTTGTCAATATCTTTACACAATTCCTTACAAAAAACATACACAATATTGGTTATAAATACGTATTTAAAACCCGTATAATACCAGTTTATATGCAAATTCCAGTCAAATACGGGCAAACCCCAGCAAATGTACACTAAACACAACAGTTCTGGACATAATGGATTTTTTGGTAAAACCCAGTCAAAACAAAATACCATAATAATATGGTTATCCTGTTAACTTCACGTTTAAAATTTTAAACTTCTTAAAGTATTTCCCTTATTGCCCAGTTTACAATTAATAATTTAAAAAAATGGATCATTAAATATTAGTAATTTAATTACAATCATTTTAATTATTCAACTTGCTACCTACTAAAATTATCATTTTAGTAGGCAGTTAATTTAGCCAGGATTTGCCCAGACTTTAGCTGGAGTTGATCATTATGTAATTTAATACCTTAAAAAACGTTTTTGCTCTTGTTTTGACTTCCAACATTGTTTCTGTTCCACCGGGCAAAGAAAATTCATATACAGGACTCCCACTTTGTATAAAAACAAGAAGTTCTTTTAAAATTTCATTGGCAGATCGTCCATTTTGGGAATCCACATTCTAATATTAAATAATTACATAAATATTACAATACAATCCTTAAATGAAAATACAACTCTGTAACAAAATAGAAAGGAATCGCAAATCAAAATGCTGTTTTCTTAGTTTCAAGTCTAATAACATACAATCTCGCGTAGTATCAGATCTTTCTTCAATTCCAGATTACTAGAGTGTTTATTTCCCCTTAGAATTATTTCAGACGTGTGGACAGTACGAGGATAGTCACTGCAATATGCTCCGCTAAAATTGACATCTGCGAGGTGCCGGCCCAGCAAAGTAGCCTGAAATATTATATCCAACTATTAAAGTATATGCAGTTTATTAGCATTTTAAAAATTAAATAGAGTGATAAAATTAATGAGACGCTAACTTCCAGAATTCCCCCATTGCTTAATACATCTTCATCTGGGTGTAAAATTAACTTCGATATGTTCCCCATTGTCTCTCCACTGTAATATTAAAAAGAATTGAATATTTCGACCTATTTAATAACAATTTATAATATTTTAGCCTATCCTGTGAATGTGTAGTTAATATAATTGAATAGTAAATGAGAAAGTGTATAAGGACTATTGAAAAGGTACACAAAATTGTGGAAAAATATAATCCGTTCATCTTTAGTCAAGTAGAGAACTCTTTTACTGACTTTTTAAGCTAATCTACATGTAAATTGATATAAGGAATTCCCCTATATGGAAGGAGTATTATTCCACTCTACCCCAAGAACCCTTGTACACGAAAGTAACTACATAAATACTAATTTGTATAATATTTGATAATGCACTTACTGTCTAACAAAGTATACCGAGGCCATGATAATAGCAATTGCGATTCCAATAGTCTATTTCCGTTGTAAACTAAATAGTTGATTAAACTTCACATATAATCGTGGCGTGTCTACGCATACAAACCAAATCGTAAAATTATTATGCTTTAAAAGGTCAATACAAATAATTTTATATATATAGTACGTATATCAAGTAATGATTAAATAATAATGATATAACTATGTAGATACTAATACAACTATTTTAATTTAAGGTAGTTCAGTTCAGTTCATTTAAATTAATTACCTATGTATTTAGCAATTATTTAACGTAGAAGGTATAAGTACATTAATTGTAAAAATAATCAAAAGTTTACCTTAAAATAATTCAATGAGAAATACAGATAGCACTGTTAATATGAAGGTACTTAGGTAGCAAGTAATAAAGTGGCGACTAAAAAAGTGTAAATGCAACCAGCCGGCTGGCTGTTAAACAAATTGAAGAATGAGCATATTATGAACTATGAACATGAACACAACATTCCCCACGCACAGGAAGGCCTTCTCTATATACCTATGTACTTACTCATGCATGAAGTATTTGCACACACACACACATTTATATACCAACCAAGTTCAGTTCTCCAGGAGTGTTCCAGTCTTATAGTTTAATTTGACAGCAAAAAAGATCCTTATAACTAAAGCGAACAGTTTGCTATATCAGTACACGACGAGCCACTTTCGTATTTACTACTATATTATTAGTGGCAGTCTGTATGCATTAAGCATGTTACTTGTAATGTAATTTGTATGCCAATATTACTGATATGTGCTGGTAAATGGATGAATAATACATAATACATATAATATCCTTTGAATACAAAAAGTTTGGAGAACGACTTCACACGTTACTGTATTGTGTACTGGTTTATTCAATGTATGTGTAGGCATTTAGCCATAAAGCCATAATATACCTGCCTGTAAGAATATTTTCTGTAAAAATAAACCTTTAAGAAAGTTATTACACAATATAAGGGGAAGTTACACAATAGCGGATATTATATATATAGCCAATAAATGGTACATATAAAGCAATACCTTAATATAATTATCTATGTTTGCCAATTAACACTGTACAATAGAATATTTTTACTTATATAGCTATATTCGGATAATACTATAGGAATAGGGCAGGCTGAATGAAATATTCTGACTGAATAATTATTATAGGATTTAATACATATCGATCTACATAGGGCATGGGATTAAATGCATAAAATCTTTAAATTCCTCTTAATCCTCCTGGTATTAATTAGTTAATTAATCTCTGACACCTAATTTCGGGGTATACTACTAAGTATAGCGCCTAGTGCCTATACTTGCCTAGGTTTAGGTATGCAAACAACGAAACTGGTACAGTGACAATGTTAGCAATTATTGCAAGAAATTGTTACAACCGTTTTACATTGGTTTATTTACGTATGAAATTCTGAGGAAATAGTTTATGACTCAAATTAAAATGTAACTCATTAAATGATTGCCATTGTAATTCCTGATCAGATCGTGGATTAATTTTGGGGAAAATTGTGTTTGCAAATAAATAAAGCATTTCATGATTATTTGCTTCCAAATTATTCCTGGCCCTGACCCGCCATGAAGGCTCAGCTAGCTAAATTACGGCCCTGATACGCATTAGACATACCTATATTCTATATACATAATTTTTACTCTCTTAAATGCTAATGTACCATTTTTGTACTAAGATGGGTTATTATAATAGCATATTCTAATAAATACTACATAGTAACCCATGCAAAAGGATATTATACTGAATTGGACAATATACATCAAAGTGAGCAAAGATGTGATATTCTACTAAACCGCATGCATAATCCTGACTGACAATGAACATATTTACATATTTGCTGACGTCAACAGAACAGATTGAGTTTTTTCTGACAATAAAAAATCTGTTCACAAGATCAAAAGGGAAGACAAGACTGAATGCGACTACACATATCTAGAATATATACCTTCACATTTACTACATACTTTACGATTCTACATTTACAGTTTAAATCTTGCATACTGTATTACATTACTGTTGTCAAAGCATAAAGACTGCAGGATGTTTGCATTTTTGTGGGATATGGATATTATTGTGTGGAATACGCACGGAAACATATTTACATTGGAAGAAACTTTATAGGTCTTCTTTAAAGAACTGTTTATAAGATGTAGGTACATACTTACGGAACAGGTAAAGAAAGGATGACAAATTACTATAACTGCCCATAGCCAAAATCTCTCTGTGTGTACACAAGAGCCCAATAAATATCCATTTGGAAATATGACGTGTGTATTCCATTAAAATTATCTGAATATTAAACAGTATTGAACAACATAAAAAAGATGTTACTCAATTTCAGGTATTATATATTCCTATATGCAGATAGTTCAATCAAGAACGCTATTATCTTATATAGAGTTAAAGCCGTAAAGATGTAAATTTAATGAAGATGCTTTCATTCTCAACCTTGAGGATTCAATTGCTCCCCAATTTTAGAAATAAGATCATCATTGAGTCGTAAAAAATCGTTTCGCTAAATATTTTAGATGATTTCTAAAAAAGTGGAAATTTCGACCACTTCGACTTACAAATTATAAGAAGGGAGCAATAATATAATCCGCTGGGCAGTTTTTAACCTTCATTTTGTATCCTCATGAACCTATCATCTTCATTTACCCACAATTAACTTCTCTATGACCTGATGGAGTGGGAAAACCCTTTAATTTTCAGTTAAGTTGCATATTAACCTTACGTAATTAAGAATCCGAAATCCCAGTTACGTTCTGACATAATTTTTCAATTAGGTAGTATATTTCAATTCGGAATCTTAATTATACATAAAACAAGCTTTCAGGAATTCAAGAATGTTGATTATTCTACATTGAATAATATTTATTATCTCTGGTTTACAAGAAATAATTTTATAGTACAAAGCTTCGGTTATATGGTTTGTACCATGCATAGGAGATAGATCTAGGAGATTCTATAGTCATTCTATAGTATAATATACTATGTGTACTTAAGATAACATAACCTACCTAGTGAATAATATAATGTGTGGGATGTTCGGAAAATAGTCACTACTACTCACCATTAGCAAATTGCACAATATCAACGGAACCAACACTAAAGACTGGAATATCTGTACGGACATTTACATAATTGTAATATATCTTTCGTCCTATGCACAATATGTACAATTGTACATGCAAAAGGACTTCTTTGTCTGCATTATTCTTCAAGGTTGATCTGCCAAGACTCACTTTATATTTGAAGGTTAAACCTTTTCTTATTTCATCGAGCTTCATCAAACTTTTAAATTATCTAACACTTTTAAGATGCTGGACCGTGCATATACTAGATGTAGACCCAACCCTGTAGAAGGTATAATATTCTAGCAAAGATGATAATAATCTTTTCCTAATAATAGTGTATAAGATAATAAAAGCTATTAGTGTCAAATACAATTGTGTAACATTGTATACATAGATATACATGTTATGTAACATCATACTATACTATACACAGCTGTATATCTGTACAGTTGCATAAGTCTGCATGTATGAGCTATGCATTTGCATCTGGAGATAATTCGGACAATTACAGTTTAGAAGAAATTTATTTATATGACAATTATTATTCTTGGAAACCCGGTTATAGCATACAAAAATGTATAATAGTGTCTATGTGCTTACCTTGGCTTACTACTAATAAGTAGGTATTAGGGTCTGCAACGTTATCATTATTATCGTATTCGTCTGCATACAAATAAAATACAAAAATATTATTGTTAACAAACATACAAACACCCACAGTTATCTGTATTTATAATCCAGTTCAGTTCATATTAAAATTCACTTTGGTTTGCAGAATAATAAAAACTATAATAAATATTCTGTGTAATCTTCTGATAATTCAGGAGATTTCTCTGTTTACCTAATAAGGTGGACCAAAATGAAAACAAAAATACCTACTTAGTTGGTCGAAGGACCTGGTGTAAACATGTTGGGCAAACAACAGCTATAATATAATGTCGTATGAACCGGAGTACCATTCGGGACAGAGAACCGTGGGATTTCCTTCTCTATTTTCTCTCATTTATATAACACTCATTTATAAATACGCTCATGCGGCTAAAATGCATATAATGTTAAAGATCTTGTTGACAGGGATTTAAAATTAGATCAGACGATTTTAATCTTAGATAATTAAGGTACCGTAAGATTTATCACTGAAAAAGGCATACGATTTTGTATAGAATCAGCTTAAATTGCCCATGGAAAACTTGCATACCTAGTTTTCCTCCAAAAATATAATGGAAGATCCTTTTGAAACTACCGTAATTTACGAAATAGTATCCCACGGCCAATTAGTTCCCCATTGGGGGATTATTGCATGTTTTTGTAAAGAA
>JAQFYC010007020.1:0-11173 GCA_034694165.1 Tomocerus mixtus
ACAAAAAGGCCGCGCAGCGGCCGTTTTGGCCCCCGCCTTCGTGTGGAGGGTGGTCGGTATTTGGATTCCCGAGATCTGCGGCTTCGACTACCGAGCACCTCGGATTCGGCTTCCAAGAACTTCGGCCTCGGTTACCGAGTACCTCGGCTTCGGCTTCCAAGAAGAACCCCATTTTCCAGCTGCAATGAAGCTATGCTATGCTATGCTATATGCTATGCTATATGCTATGCTATATAGCATAGCATTTTCCAGACAGTAAACTGCAGTTCACCCAATATCCATGATGAGATAAATTAATATTATGGCTTTTATGAAATGAATTAAAGCAGAATACTTAATGAATTAGAATTAAAGGTGCTAGTTATTGTAAGGAAAGATAATATTTATAAATATATGATTGGTGCAAAGAACATTTTTGCGTATTTGCTATCTCAGTCCGTTATCCATATATCAGGCACGTTAAGTCCAGGATAATATTAGCATATTTACAATAAACATTTACATTTTACTAAAAGTAAGTTTAGTTTTAGTTTAAGTTTTCCTGCTATTCGGTATACGAAGCGGAAATTAAAGAAAGATAAAAGTTAGTGTTTGACGAGGAGGCGCGAGGTGGCTCAATGTCGGGGCCACTCGACTGTGTGAGCACTTCATGCAGCACTCGACGGTGGTAAGGGTTCGATCCCCAAGGCCGTCTTCTGCATTGTACCTCTTTTTCAACCAGCAATGCTCTTTGGGTATCTGGGAGAATTTGCACGGGAGCTACTGAAATGGTCCGAGAGGACTGGTCAGTGAGTAGAGTATGATGGGTGCTCTACCCCTCCTCAGAAACATTTTTTTTTAGTGTTTGACGACGTTATTTTAATTTTAAACTGTAATTCTAACTACTTGGTTTTACATTTACTTTAAATACAGATAATATGTAGTTAAATTTATTATTTTTAAATTATTTTTTAGCTCAGTCCAACATCCAATAATCGGGCACGTTTACTATTATAAATAGTTTGTAATAATGATGAACTCGTTTAATAAACAAAATTAATAGAAGCTTTCCGTTGAAGGAAATAAACTGCCAAGCCACCATATACAGCCTGCCCGAGTGAGTGTAATGTTGCATACCTAATTGTAATAAATATCCTTATATTTACGTTACGTGTTCATTTATGTTTAAGTGGAAGCGGTATGAAATATTTCCAATATCGTTCATTTTATTTCGACTATTAAAATAAAGACAACGTGGAAGCAGTATCCTACATTTCAATACCCCAATTTCGGCAATTTCCCGATTTATTATATGAAAATAAAGACAAAGTATAAGCAGTCATATGTCAGGAACCAATGAACTGATTTTGGTCATTTTCAATAGGGTTCCCATCCATCATAAGGACATATCGTATACCAAGTTTCATCATCCTAAGTCAATGCGTTCGGAAGTTAGAGTGTTTCCGGACGGACGCACGCACGGACAGACATTGCGATTACATAAGCCAGCCTCGCACACTCGGGCGGGCTAAAAACAAGCAGCCTTCATTTCATAAAAAACATTTAAACAATTTGCAAAGTGTGTAGAAAGATGCTAATGTATGGAACATTCGAACATTAACCTCTATCAGTATTCGTACAATAAAATACATAACTTTGTTATAATTAGTTATTAATATTAATCTTAGCATACCTGGCAAGCCTGGTCAATACTCTCCTCACTCACGCTCACGTTACAAAAACAGGTTCACTATACACATACGTGAACAAATGTGGAAGTATGAGATACTACAGTTGGGCAATAAATTAATGTTTGTATGTATGCATGCAAAAAACTATGTACAATCTGTGAATGAAGTCCCATAACAGACAATCAGGGTAAGCATTTTTAAATTATTAAGTCTACAGAATTCATGATTTTGATTTTGCTTTCCTTGATTTTCTACTACTTGCCAACTCATCTTCCCCTAGAGGATCTAGAATGAAACGAAAATAAATTATTTAAGTTAACATTCGAGTATAATTCCTTGAAAAGCATTTATTTTTATTTTTCATGTAACATAACAAAAATTGAACTTGTATTCGTTCATATTAATAAGTCTCTTATATCATGCGGTAGGTTTACTAGCATTATTAGCAGCAGACAAGTAAGTATGTGGATAAAAAACGGTTAAATTATACACAAAATGCAATATGCAATACAGAAAATTAAGTAAATAATTTCTTATTCGTGTTATTTAAATCTACAGTATTTAGCAATTTTTATTTGTACATGGGGAATATATTACTTTTAGTATTCTGCATAAGTTCTTGGGAAGTTAATTCTTTACTACTACTGCTATGATCTCTGTCTACGGATTTCTTGTTCTTCTTTGTCTCTTCTCTGTCTCTGTCGCACATTCCTCTGAAATTCGCAGAATAGCCCGTGTCGCAGCGGCACCGACCTTTTTCGCAACTCGCGTTGAATGCACAAGTGTCCGTGGCCTTGTTGCATAAAGAGCCGACCTGGATTAAATAAATCAGTATTAATTAGTTAACTTAATACAGAAAATGGAAATGCCTGTAGTTTGAGAAAAATAAATAAAATCTACACATACACAGGGATATATTTTTAATTATTTAATTGCCATTACTTATGTATACTACAGTGTCCCCTAATGAGCATAAACATTTTTTGGGACCCTATTATATGCTTTTTAGGGACAATTCCTTAAATTCTCTTAGATACGAATTTTAGCATATTATGTAGTAGCTTAAATTAGTAATCAATAAAAGTTCCCTATATTAAATGAAAAGTACTGCACCTCAATTTGTACATTTGTTCGTTTTTCACTTGGCAGCTATTGATAAATGCTTTATGTGAAAAAATATTATAAATTCGTGCTAATGTGTTACATTACAATTTTCTAAATAGGGAAATTAGGGGAACATTCCTTCCTTACTGGCCTTTGTCCACCTAATATACAAGGATTGTATATAGATATTAAATTAAAGTCAATATTAAATATTAAGCTTATGATTCTTAATATCTGTTTTTGCCTTAGGAGCTAGGAATTTTTAGATTTAATTTAAATCAACTATCTAAAGCCATTCCTTACAGGGAAATCTTTTTCTACAGTAATCCTTACATAGAGAAGCCACTATATTTCCATTAGGAACACATAACTTAGAAAGGGAAATGAATATAAATGTTTGCCCACCATTCGTCTACAAGCTCTTTCCGTTTTGTCGTAAATGTCGAACTCGTTTTGACACTCGCATTTTCCATTGCGGCAAAAGAGTGGGACAGACTCGTCACATTGACCTCCATCCTCTTCACTTCTTGTATCGCACGTCTCACCATACGCCAACTGGCATTTCCCAGACACAGTTTCCACAAAGCCCTTCTCACACTCACATTGACTCAATGCAGACAATTCCCTACGAACACATTCGGCATGTTGCACACAATTCTTGAGACGCAGAGGCTGTCGGTTGTTGCTCATGAATAAGTGACACAATCCTCCCACCTAAAATAATATCCGTATTAATTAAATGTTGAGAAAAAAACATTTTTTTGCATCTTAAAGGAAAATATGATTCTTTTTCAAAAAATTGCTTATAGGTAATTATGGGATGTGAATTCTCTTTTTTGTGACTTACAAGACTGAGGCATGATTTTGTTTTCCGATCGTATAATTCGTAAGACTGTATAAGAAAATTGAGAAAAAGAAACAACATTAATATTTCTGATTTTAAAGAGCACCCACTACAATGTTAAGTAATCTGAATACAAATGCTATATAAAAATGAATATCTTGAGAAATTAAATTAAAGAAGTTCTAAAGTTACAGGGTTTTTGCATTGACACCGTCCATTGATGCAGGCGTAGAAAACATCGCTACAAGGATTTTCAGAGCCATTTCCACTGCATGATTGTCCATAAGTTAATCCACATGTTTTATCGGATGCTTCGATATAATTCTTCTTGCAAATGCATTTGTTGTCAATGCATTCTGCATTTTTTACACACTCTCGAGTTCTCCTGCAAGATTCTCCAGCTCTTCTAAGACAAAGCTGGAAATAGTCATCGTAACTTGTGTGTCGGTCGCATAAGCATAACCTGTAGGAAATCATGACAAAACAGATTTGAAATCTAACGTAGTAATTGCAAGGATTGACGGTTTTTTATGGCCAAGGTGCTTACTGGATATCTTTTTATCTGTCCAAAAAATAGACTAATCCCATATGAAAATACTCTACAGAATTCCTCACAAAAATTGCATCTTGGACAAATTGTGTCATTCTCATCAGATAATTGTTTTTTGTTTTCAAAAATAGCTCATGAAAAATGTATATCTTATAAAAATTTCTTACACCATTCTACAGAAAATTCGCATATCATCCAGATGTTATTTGAAAAGTAGCTTATGAAAAAATTCTTAATGAGATTTGTACAAAAAATGTGCTTTTTTGTCAGAAACATTTTACTGAATGCATTTTTGCAATTCTCTTAGCAAATTATAAGTAGTGAAAAATTGCTAACATAATATTATCATCTTGTAAATGACCATTCTGATTTTTTGACAAACTAAAAACTATTTCCATACTGAATTTTCTCCAGATATGGAATGCCTTGTTGCAAACTTCTGAAAATATTTACAGATAATTGACAGGTAAAAAATAAGTTGGTACCCATCCAGACATTGGAGATATCTGTGATTGTCACACTCCCGACTCCCTTTGCACGTTTCATTGTGATACTTTTTTTGCAAACAAAGACCCGCTCCGTCACTGAATGAATATTGGGAACAAGTGCACAATCTGCTTTCGGAGCAATATGCATTTGACACACACGGGTTAAATTCTCCAAAATCAAATCTCGGTGTCCTGCACCTTTGGCCTTCACGAATAGCACAGCGCTCGCGGACGCCATCGTACATCATATCATCCGGATCGGAACAACGGCAAAAGCCATCGGAACAAATAAGGTTTTGATCTTCGTCACAGGGATTTGCTCGATTGCATCTGTCCATATAAGATCCCAACTCCAGACTCTGACTCCTGCACTCAGGAATAAATACTATTGCTATTGTAATCACCGAAACCCAACAAATGAATCTGAACTCCATTGTTTAAGCGAATTTTATTCCTGTTATGCAAACTTTGCAATTTTCCACTTCTTTCACCTCCACAAGAAAGAAATTTTACAAAAACAGTGTTGCAATCGATTTTTCTTGTCTTTCACATCAAAAGATGAAGTCTCACAAGGCACAATTACACACAAAGCATGCTTGCAATCTTTCTAAAAGCTTTCATTTTTCCAAGAATCATTATGCGTTGGCATTTTCCACTTTTTACTCTCTTGTCTCGTAGAGCACTCTCGAAAAACTCAATACTACGATGTACACATCCTTGTTGCACTCTTTAGACTTTATACAATCAAAAACTTGTAAGAAGCAAAAATCTATAAATTCTCAAATCTTTTTATGTATTTATTTCTCCTGTGTCCTTTATAATAACTTGATGCTGTAATGTAACTGTGTACGACAGTGTTAAAAGATTCTTAGTACAATTAACAATGCCAATGCAATACGTATGTACTTTTGTATGCACAATGTATGTATAATTTTCTTGATTACTTGGCTTTGTCAAACTTTTTCACTTCTAAACTACTAAAAGTGGGAAAAAAGGATTTTAATACTAGAAACAACATTTGACTCTCCTGAGTACTTAACTAAAGGAAGACTGACAGCGCCTAAGAAAATCTAAGGAATAATAGTTATCAAAGTAGAGGCAACTGATTAAGTAAACTGTTGAGGAGAACTTACTATATTATTTACTATTGCGATGTAGTGTATGTAAATGTAGAGTCTGAAACAGTGAACGTATTCTTTATTGTTAGTAAATGATTTGTATAATAATTCCTTCTACATGCTGTGACTGTGACTATTTGTATGTATGTACTTGAATAGGTATCAATATTCCCTATTGTGTTGTTATTATGGGTGCTATTACGATTAGCTAAGTTGAGACAACGGCTTTTCTTGTCTCTCCGATCAAAATGAAAGTAAAGAATAGAAAAGAAAAGAAACTACTAGATTTTTTCGATTTTACAGGAAAATTATGTATATAGAGTCTATATGACAATGCATAGGTGGTATATATTATACATATACTTAAGTATATAGGTTAACAACTCGGATGTGTTATCTTTGTCGGCTTTCCGTACACACTCACTCAATTTCTGTTGCTTTACGTGGTCTGGTATGGTAAGTACAAGTAGTAAGTATGGTAGGTACCTTTCCTTAGGTTTAGATTCTATGACATTGAGGATTTTTTCAAGGCAGTAAGGGAGTAAGGTGCATATTTGTGCATTATAGTTTATTTTTCTGAAACTAAGGCACGTACTTCATGTACCTCCAACATTTTCTACTGTAATTATGCTCAGCTAAATATAATACATACACATAAGTGCATAACTAGTTAACTAGGCAAGAATAAGAATGTATGTAAAAATAATAGACAGTGTTGCTGAGTTTGCTTGGCATTTGCGCTGAATTATTATACTTTTGTTATCGTATCTTATAAGCAGGGCTTGGATATGTATGAAAAAGTGGGTGTATTTTTTTTTGTATAAGACATATTCATAAAGCTGGGAATTTTGATTTTTAAGTCTAGTATGCCAAAATATATTTTGGCATTTTGGTAATTTTTTGCAAAAATTGCAAAAAGTTTATATCTGCAGTGTGATCATATAAAATGAAATAGGACTAGCTTAGAATAACAAATCCAAATTAAAAAATAGCTAATGCAAAATCAATTAAAATCCCCTGGGGTGATATACCCATAGTTGGGAATTAAATCGAAATGGGGATTCTAATTGGTTTATACGGTAAACGTGTACATGTTCTTTTCCGTTTATATTTGCATGCTTATTTCCGGTCTTTTGGGGAATTGCTTGTCCAAGTCCTGCATATATTGAATAGAAAAAAACACTTTTGTTTTCTTATTTTGCACTGTTACTAATTCCTTCTACACATTCTTAAGTATCTATACGTGTAGGTTGCGTTAATAACTGTAGCATTTGTATGGTACATAAATACAATAGAAGATATAATATGTTTATTTGCTTATTATGTCTAAGCATTACAATTTTTCCATTGTGTATCATATTGTAGCCAAGTGTAGACTTTTACACTTTACTACAGCATACCCTGTGAGTAATTACCTAGCGTGGGAAAAAATCGCGATATTAATTCACAACAAAAGTTTTGCAGAAATTGTTGTAAAAAGGTGTACGTGCTGGCTTGGCTAACTAGCATACAACTAGCTGAACTATGGGATAATTCTTAAACTCAGGGGAAGGGGGAAGTTTTGTTCACCTTGCTTTATTTTTCTTCGTTTTCATGAATATGTATATAGATGCATGCATAATTACTAAAGCCCACTTAATTCGTATTAGCACTATGTGCTATATGACTATACTTAATGCGCATCAGTGTATACTGTCTTTACAGACAACGACATAGCAAAATATGTGGTAAACACAGCAATACACGTTGCAAATAAGTTCCTGGTAGAAGCCTAGTATGTGTATGTAGAAATAATGTGTTATTTATCATGCGAAGCTCGTTGCAAAGGATAGGTTTACATTAGGAAGGAATAGTACGAAGGTATAGACGAGACAGAATAGTACGATATCTCTATTCCCCATCTCTCTTGAAGGAATACGTATTTACTGTATACCTTTATGTAGATAATAATATTCATCGCAACTATTAATCAAGCGATTACTGTCAAGAGCCAGCAGGAACTGCAAAATTGTAATCAATCTTATATGTACCAGTAGTTAACTATCGCAGCCATAACAAAAGCAATGCAAGTAAATCTAGGTTTTAGACATAATACTTTATAATTATTATGGTAAATTATGTTATGCTAGTATATTTTATATATTTACTACTATGTGCATACTGTGCAGAAGTATCTGTAAATGCATATTAATTTTGGTTTGTAGATTAATACGCACAAGAGTGAGAAGACTTTATGCGTAGGGATCATAATGTAGGTACACTAGGCACACGCTACATTAAATCCTTCTATAGAAATGGAAATGTTGTTTATCGTTTGTAAGCACTTAAAACTAGAACGAAATGAAAACGAATTATATGTTATTCGTTGCTGTGTGCGTGGGATGCAAAAGTATGTAATGTAAAGCTACTTAATACGGGGATAATTTGGCACAGCATTAAAAGTAGACTTGTTTACGCTTTATGTGAATACAGTAACAAACTAATAAACCTTACGATTACTTTTGTACAGGTAGGAATGCAGGAAGGATCGACTATTGAAGAATACATTGTTTCAATGACAATAAATTCATTTTGTTGGCTGATATTCTATAATGATTATATATCTTTGCACTTACATCTTACACATATCAAACTTATAAACTGTAAGACTACTCAACATAATTTTTAGAATAGTTAGCTATGCAAAATAGTAAACAATGGAAATAAATATGAAAGATATGAGTATAATTCACTTAGCTCGACTGTTAAACGTATGTATCATAATTATACATACGTGTAATTATTATACACTTGTATTTAAGTAGATATAACGAAGGAATAATTAAGCTCTAATTATGTGATAAGCTAATGCAGGTGTACACAAGTAAACGCTATCAGTTCATGTAAATTTGCACACAGGATGTAAACACACTGACTTTGTTCTATTTCTTTCTATAATATAATTGATTTGCGGGGGTGGGGTGCGGATTAGTATTCTAGTTAGCATTCTTGTAAAGTGGGGGACGGTAATTATTGGTTATTAGTTGATTAGCTACATCAGCTAACATTGATACATTGTAAGTAGTTTATGTGGTCATTGTGGACTGTGGTTGTTGTGCGAAGGGAAAATCGCAATAAATAAACAATCTTTAAGAAAATATCTTCCCGATCATTTCTTAAGCGAGCGTGAAAGTATTTTCTAAGAATAAGTCTTGAATCGCAGTCTCAACATCAACAGATACATTATGTACATTTGATTCCAATGTAAGATTTAGATTATTTACGTTTTCCTATGTAAGTACAATACAAATTCTAACTGCATTTCAAACACCATACCATGCAGAAGTTTAATGTGTAAAGTTCACCAATCAGATTAGATTATGTATAATTATAATTAAGGTACATACAATTCAATTGAACCTGCAATTTACTATTGTGTCGTATTTTAATATTTTATGGTATTGTATGTAATACAACGTCATAAAATGGTAACTTATAGGAATTGCCGTGTATGTGTCTTGTTAGCAGTAAGATCTCTCCCACTCTGAATGGTACATCAATTTGTATACATGTATCGAAAACAGTTCTTTCTGTTGTAGATATTTCTGCTCATGTTCCTTTCTTAATTGCACAGGACAGGACATATAGTTCATGCTGTGGAATAAGGAGACAGACAGACGAACTTTGTACATTGGTGGGAAAAGGCAGAAGATTGGGAAGTAAGATACTGTACTGAATTGTTGAATAAAAGATAAAATTAAAAGATAACTTTGTTTGTAAAGAAAGGGAAGTGAGTCTTCTTGATTCAATGAATGGAATGTATGTACATCACATGGGATTGGCGAGGCCAGTTTACTAAATGCATATTATTTACTTAGCCTAGTGACTTATTACCTCTGGCTACTATGTGTATTAAACACCACTCGGGTTCACCCACCTTTTAATTTATCTGTACCTAAACTAGCCAGGTGTCATTGTTCTTTTTACAAAACATATAATCATCCCTCAGCATTATTCTGGTAAGCTAAGTAGTACTAAGAGTACTTCTGGTACATAAACCACATTATGTGTAATAGGAATTACATATGTTTGTGTATTTTGTATACATTTACAAGATTTACAACAGCGTGCTTTCATTTATGGGAAAAATTGCATTTCGTTTCAGTACTGTGAATGTGAATTACTAAATTCGATATAATTTTGCTAAAGTACTTTATATGCATAATGTATAATGCTAACCTAACATCGCTGTACTTATTGTTAGCATTGACAATGGGAGTTAGTAGTTTCAAGCTTAAAAATGCATGTGTATACTGGTAATATTCCCCGCACAGTACAGGAATGGAGATTGAGATTGAACTTTAGAAAATCTTCCGTGTGAATTTATAGTTTGAAATGCAATTGACATGGGAAATGTTTTTGTCATTCATTAATTACCGACAGATTAAATAATTTTACTCTGAATTTTACTTGATTGTCAATTTAATTGATATAATTTGCTCTACACGTGTAGTTACTTTATTTAATTAAGTAAAAATGATATTGCAACCGAAGAAAACAAATTACCAGATTTGACGTCCTGATAAGTTCTATCTTCTAAAAGTTTAACTTGATGGTATTTTTACACAAAATGAATGCACTCGCGTTGCAAGCAATAATAAATTATATATATTACATTGGTGTACAATATACACTGATACTTATATACACTATTGTAATAAGTTAATAGTAAACTATATAGTTAGTTTAAATTAAACTCTCTGGTACATGTTTTCATTAATATTCAATTGAAAAACTAATTCAGACAAAAATGTGAAAAAAAACTAAAATTAATTTATGGTATTTTCTGCATTCCTTACTGCCTGCACGTTTCAACAATGTGTGGTAGTTTTTACATTCGACTTCATTAGGTTTCATACTTACATTACCCATTTAATATGAATTTATACAAATAATTTAATTTACTTTAATAATTACAATTTATGTAGCCATTATTGTGGTGATTGATATTTTATTTTGCTGAATGTTCAATATATCAACTTTTGAATGCGGAATAGAATAGTAAATGTACAAACACAACTATGAACATAAATATCATTTAGCAATGCAAATAGTGTTTTATACTTAATCTCGTATTATCTATAATATGCCAAGTATATCAGCGCATAACTTGTACCGGCACTGATTACATTAGTTTAATGATAATTATTGTAAGATGCAATGCATGTAATTATTTTTTCTTGCTTGCCTAAACTGCAGCACCATGTATTCGTCTATATATATGTACATATCTAAATAAGTGCGCTATATACATATACTATGTACACATGCACACGGTGACGCGACAATTCGCCCAGGCGACAATTCGCCCAATGCGACAATTCGCCCAGGCGACTATTCGCCCAACGACAATTCGCCCA